>RJWJ010005015.1:0-71300 GCA_004363605.1 Indri indri | reverse complement strand
GAGCGTGTTGTCCGACCCGAGCAGCTGCTCGCAAACAGACTGCTTGGAACCACTGCCTGCCCTCCTCCTCCTCTTCCTCATTTAGTGTCTTGGGTGTCTTGCCACCAGCACTGCCCCCACATTTCCCGGTCTTTCCCGTCGGCTTTAGGGCTTTCTAGTTAAGATCCTGAGATGGCCTCCGTGCCACCTGGGTAGTCTGGGTTTTCTCCGTGTGCTTTTCAGGCTGTGCCAGGTCATTCTGACTCATCGGGCTTCCCTCATCCACCTACTTACGTTTGTGCCCGGTACACCTTACCTCAGGGGCAGATTATCCTTGTCCCCAGTACGCCTTACCTCAGGGGCAGATTATCCCGTATTTAGCTAATCCTCCCGCCCTCTCCAGAGCTTTCCCCGGGCTACACCCACCCGAGGCTGGAATGGGCTGCCCTGAGTCACACTCCGGCTCTGGGGGTAGCTCTGTGAAGCCCTCCCTGGCCCGCTAATTGGAAGGCAAGTGCTGATCATTACCGTGAAAACATCGCCACCTCTCAAAGCCACACACAGCCCTTGGACTTGGGTTTTGTTATGTAGTACCCTGAACCGTGTTAGTCCCAAGGGAGCTCTGATGCCACTGCAGCAAGAGTCTGGTGCGTGCAGTGGTGTGACTGGGCTGTCCCCAGTAGCACCCGGGACCAGATCCTAACCAGGGAACAAGATTTCTGGGGATATCTTAACAGAAGCTCTGCCTTGAATGAATAGGATGGCTCTGTTCAATAGAACATACTAAGGCAAATGAAGGTTGCAAGTAATTAATTTCGTTGATGCAGCTAACGTGTGGCCAGTGCCCACTATCTGCCGGGCAACAGGCTGTGCTCTGGATGTACTGTGGTCACCCAGAAATCCAGTGCCTCTGCTGTCCTTGTGCTTATAGCTCCCTGGCCATTAAAATGTCATTATTGAAACAAATGTGTAAGTACAAAGTGGCTTAAAGCCAAAAGTTGAAGGACAAGAAGGAGGGAGCCATGCTACGATACAGAGGGAGAGCATTCCATGTAGGGGTTAACAGCATATGCATGGGCACACGCATAGGCCCTATGGTAAGAGAGTCGTTTGGTAGATTTTATTTCAAACAAAGGAAAATTTGGTAGTAGGGTTGAGGGAGGGTGGGCGGAGGAAGGGAGATCAGTTTGAATTCCATCAATTATTTATTTGTTTAGATGCAATCGTATTTTAATTTTGCTCTATCCATGTCGACATACCCTTAAAGTATTTGATCACAGCAAACATATCTGTTCAGAAGGGCGTTTTTGTGTGTGTCTCACTTTGTTTTTATTTTTTATTTTCAATGAGAGAGTTGAATCACTAATTTTCGGTTTTCTTCCCAGCCGTCATATTCTATAACACAAAGACTCTTGTCTCAGTAGAGTCCAGGAAAAGGGAAGAAAACTAACCCTTCTGCAAACCTTGTGTATGTCAGGCACAGAAATCAGTGGTTTATCAAACTGGCCACAGAAATTGTTCATTCAAAGTCAGGACAAGCTCAGATATCCTTATTTATCACAGAAGTAATTTGCCTGGAGATAGATAGATAGATAAACAGAGATAGAGAAATGTATGTATATTTATATACGAAATGTATGCATGCAAAATTCTTGCAAAGGCAGAAAGTTCATTCTTATCTCTTTTATTTCCCTATACATGAATAAGTCTACTTGATTTGGCATGCTCTGGTTTGCTGAAATAGTAAAATTGTATAATGTGTAAATTCGCCATAAATTAAGGTCCGCAGGAAGTTGGAATATGTCACCCGTGGGATGTGATTTTGTTCCAATTTCTCCAAGCTATCCAGTTCATCCTCCAAGTTACTGGAGGCTTAGACATATTGTCAAATTGGATATTATACTCTTCTCTATGTGTGAGATTACAGTCATGAATTTAAAAGTTGTTTTTAAAAAAATGTTTGGCCTTTAAACAACTAAGAATTTTGAAAGCCATAACTCTCTACTCTTCCTCATACAATCTGTCTCTCTGCCAAGTACTTTAGACAAACTTCGTGATGTGCGGCGAATAATACTAATTTCGTGTTGGTTGAGTTATTCACGCATCTTGGCGATGCATTTCATGCCTCAGACGGGACCCGTGTAAGGGAAACTCCCAGCCTTCTAAGGGAGCACTTGTGCTGCACAGACCCAGCACAAAATCTGTGGGTCTCTCATCCATAATTCATCGTCCTAAGGCAGCCTCCTGCCTGGGCATACTCGAGCGCTGTGACTCGCTCACACAAGATCAGACAAGGTTGTTAAATCACAGTTTATTTTTCTGCGAACCAAAATCATCCCTCGGGCTAGCCCGGCTGCAGTTTGTTTGCTTGTCCCTTCCACGTCTAAGCCTCCAGCTTTGAGGACGTATTAAAGATGTCGGCAGAGCCCGAGGTGTGAAATTGCTTCAGTTCCGCAGAGAAGAAGAGCGTTGGAAGTACAAGGGTCTTTCATCGCAGGAGACATTTCCGTGATTAGTGCTGTGTAATGGGAATGCAGACACCACGATGAAACCGCACTAGATGCTGAGGACTGGTATGAAAATCCCAGCTGGCGAAGCCGAATTCGGGGCCAGACTCCAGCGAGAGGCTCTGGATGTGCTTTCTCTTCCTCTCACCTCCTTAACTCTGTGTTTCTCTCAACAAAGGTTTGGCTTCTTCCCATGAGAATCCAACTCCCCACTCCCCCACCTGTATCTGTACATCTTCCTTGGTGCGGAAAGACGTGTAGAAATGTGTGGGCAGAATCCCCAGGTCAGGGCCTTGCTGCTGAAAGTGTGGGCCCCAGAGCTGCTGCGTGAGAACCCTGTGAGCTCCTCACAGCACCTCCGGCTTTGCCCAGACCTGCAAGAGCAGCATTTACACTCTAACACTATCCCTAGACGTGACCACGAATGTCATGCGTCCTCTTGACTGGGCCACCAGGCGGCTGGGTATCTGGTTATGCATTATTTCTGGGATCCACCCTCCCCAGTGTGGGCGGGCACCACCCAGCCCCCCAAGGGCCTGAGCAGGACCAAAAGGCCCAGGAAGGCTGGCGTCTCCCTCCCTCTGCCTGACCGCCGGAGTGGAACACAGACCCTCCTCTGCCCTCGGGGCTGCTGCTTCTCAGGCCTTCCCACCCGGACTGGAATCTACACCTTTGCTTTCCAGCTCTCTGGCCTGCAAACTGCACCACCGGCTTTCCTGGGTCTCCAGGGAGCAGGAGGCAGATCTCGGGACTTTTCAGCCTGTCATTGCACCAGCCACTGTCTTATAAGAAATCTCTGTGTGCATGACAGATACCTAAAACACGTAGATACAGATATGTAGATCCTACCAGTTCTGTTTCCCTGAAGACCCCTGACTAATACACCAGGCGGTTCGTGTTCGCGAAGCACAGCTTTAACGTACCCTCTGGGCTCAATAGAGGAGAGTCATTGCGTAGCTTCCCACCATTTTTTGTGATTACAACCAATTTTTGTGATTGTAACAATTTGTTTCAAACAATGTCTGTGATTACAATTGCTTTGAGATCAACTTTCACAAACTTCTCAGACCAGCACTACTTCTTTCTGTTTAGCCTGGGTGAGAGGAACTGCCTGGGGGAAGGGGGTGTGTGTGTGTGTGTGTGTGTGTGTGTGTGTGTACGAACATGCTGGAAGAGGGGAGGCTAGGGACAGGCACTGTCTTCTTACAAGTAGCCCACCATAGTTCTTATTATTTGCAAAGCCACCCGCATTGCCCCCCCCGACCGCAGACACCGCCACACAGACAGGCTCAGCCGGCTGCTCTGAGGAGGTGGCAGGTAGTGACGCAGCACTGTACTTTACCCGCATGGCCTGAGGCTCTGCGTTTTCATCACTTGTCTGCAGAAAAACCTGCTTCCTTGTAGCACACCTGTGTCTCAGGAATCACTTGCTTGGTTACAGTAAAATCAATTCTAATATAATAATTCTAGCATAACATAGTGTAAACCTACACTAAACCATTTTAATAAGTGAGTATGGGCAGAGAAGAGGAAGCCTGTCCTGAAACCAAAAGAAGCTAAGGGGTCCCTATTTAATATCCCAAAACACCAAGTGCTTCCTTTGGTTTTTCACTTAACCTTTCTTCTAATTAAAAAAAACCTTGTAATTATCCTTTTAGGTTCCTCTTATATCTACAAGATAAAATCCGGGAAAGCAGAGATTATGTCTGCTTCTTGTTACAAATCTAGCATTTTCAGACTTAACAAATGACAGTACATGATTCAGTTAAGCTTGGATTTCAGAGAAACAATGAACCCCGTGCCATATTCGAGCCATTCTTGTGTTTTAAAAATGTTCTTTGTTTGTCTGAAATTCAAATTTTGGTCACTACCTTGTATTTTATCTGGCAGTCCCATGAGGATCTCAGCATTCAACGTAGTACCCAGCCCAGATTCTATGTCCTGTACGTTTTGAACATTCGTGTTATCACTGTACAAGGCAGAGGCCTGAATACAGGGCGTGTCTAAAGGAAGCGGATAATTAAGGAAAGAACACTGAACAATGAGAAATCAGAACTATGCTTCTATGTGATTGGAACCTCCCAAAGAGCCCCTGCACTCTCCCCAGCAGGTACCACCACTGCTGATTCCAATGCCTGGGACAAGGCTGCCCTCGCCTGTTCCCAAGAGCACGGAGGCCACCTGTCCTTGCCAATCATCAGAGGTCTCACCAACACCTGTGATGCCCATCGATATCCATACAGATTGTACTAAAGTTCACAAACCGTCAACTTGCACTTTTCTGCTTAGCCTAATCAACAATGAAGTGGTATGCTTCAACTTTCCTACATGCATGAGATAATTTATTCATCATACACTTGGTAACCTTATATATTGTGGCTGCTGTAACACATTACCGCACATCCAGTGGCTTAAAACAAGACACATTATTCTCTCCCAGTTCTGGAGATCACAAGTCGGAAATCAGTGTCACTGAGCTGGAATCCGGTGTCAGCAGAGCTGCGCTCCCTCCTGAGGCTCTAAGGGGCATCTGTTCCTTGCCTCTTCCAGACTCTGGGGGCTACTGGCATTCCTTCCTGTGGCCACATGGCTGCAGTCTCTGCCTCAGGCATCACACTCGTCTCCTCTTCTGTGTGTCAGATCTCACTCTTTCTCTCTCTGTTAGTGTAGCCATCACTACCACCATTTTTTAAGCTGGGTGGTACATTCAGTAATGGCACGCATCCCTTCTTGTAGCAGGTATCTCTTGCCATGGCGCTGCTGCGTAACAACCAACCTCTCTCCGTTGTAGCTTTATTCTTCAGCAAAGTGCCTTGTATATGATAGATGCTCAATAGATATGTCTTCATAGAAAAAACGAGTGCATCCTGCAAATGAAATAGGTCGAAAGCTGTCTTCTCTGAACGAGTGCGCCTCCGTCGCTCACATTTGCACATTCCCTGGCTGTATAAAGTTCTTTCATCAAAGTCCTAAATGCACTGATGTTTTTTTCTTTTGACATTCGCTGATGCTGGTTTACAGTGAGCGGTCAGCTTCATCTCATACTGTCACAGACATGTTTATTTCACTTGATACTTCAGGCATTGTCCTTCTTTATACTTCAATTGTAAAAAGCAATTCATAGTGAATGTGCATCTATTTTCATTAATTTTGCCAAGAATTCAATCGACCTGCTATTCTAGCTATGCTTTTCATGTTTAAGCTCAGGAACATCTTCTTCGGTTATATTTTTGATTCTGTCTTTTGTTGCTATTGTTCTCCACTTTCATTAAGGACACTATTGATTCTGATGTTCAGTTCTTAGGATGAGCATACACACACAAAGACACACACACACACACACACACGCAGTGTAGCTTAAACGTACCCTCTGTTGAAGCAACTACAAAGCAGGATGTAGTGTTTTCTGGCGTCATCCACTGCTCTGTGTTGCCAGGGGAGAAGGGTTGTGGCAGGAGGGAGACTATTTTGGGTCAGTGTGTACATTTTTTAAAAAAAAAAATATGGGATCTGCTCTCTCTTCTGATATTTTCTTAAAAGCCCTTGCTAGATTCATCCATCTAGCAAGTTCAAATATGAATACTGTTATGCCAGGAGATAACATCAGACTTCAGGATATTCCTTGAAGGGTTTCCTGCCTAAAGGAAACTCTGATGGGTGGCAAGTTTTGCTGACTATTATTGCCTGTGCTTGCGTGACAGGGAACCTCTGCCACTGTTCATTGCTTTTTTATAATTTTTTATTCATCTTGCCTACTCACTCTCTCTGCGCAATCCTCTGTAAACTGGTAGATTTCCCAGGACTTTTGCCAGTGCACACTTACTGCTCTTCCTGAGAGATGGAGGAAGGAACAACGTCAGATGCCTTTTGACACTTCAGCTCCCTAGGAGCTTTTTCCTCTTTCCTTGTTCTGCCACTTCTCACTGCACCTCTAACCTAAATAATGCATGATTAAAATAACAAATGTTCCTTCTTTTATTAATAACAAAATAAATAGTCAAATAAATAACATACGAAAGGCCATGCCAGGTCCAATAATGATAGTTCTTTTTAACAAAGAGTATAACTATTCTGCCATATACTCTTAAGATCCAAGAATACTTGAATTCTACTATAGTATACTGTTAACAAAATACTATCTCAAAGGTACATTTACATAGCACCTGGCCGGCCCATCTCTCAAATTTGATATAATTGTCTGTCTCTCATTTTGATTGCAGTTGGAGTATACAAGATTCAGACAAAACTGACGTACAATAAAAAGGAAGTCCTCTTTCATTAGAGTCATGACTAAGAACATATGATAAGCACATGCACTGTGACAATACAGTATCCTAGTAAGTAAACAGCAAGCACACTTCCTGGAGTGAAGAGACTGCATTCTGGACTAGCATAGAGACCACTTAGCACTGTAATTTCTTCTATGACCTATTTTGTTCTGTTTGAATTTATCACTGGTCTTGAGGAAAATGACTAAAAATCATCAATCAAAGTATTAAAATAATAATGGCACGCTTACCAGAGGGAATTGTTTCTTAAACAGCTCTTAAATGCTTCTTGGTTTACCTTACGGTGCCAGTAAAAAAGCACACACCTTCTGATTGAATAAGATTCGGCTTCATAAGCCACCTACACCTACCTCTAACCTGCTTAACTTTGGGGAAATTATTTAACATCTCTTAAATGCAGAGTCTTCTTCCATAAACTGGTCATGAAATTAGCTGCACCAGTAGGGCCAGATCGTAAGTGTTCCCGGGCCCCACGCTCAGAGTGTCTGATCTGAGGGCCTGGGCTGGGGCTCAGGGCTTGCATCTCTATCCAGTGCCCAGGCAGTGCTGCAGCCGCTGGTCCAGGGACCACACTTCCAATCGATGGCCTGCACTATAGGGTGGTTGGAAAATGAGAAGACATAACCTTTTAGTTGATCTGAAGCCTGAATAAGGAGCTTTAAACTCTACCCTTTCCCAAGAAACTCTGGTTGAACTCTTAGAGTGAGAGGTGAGTTAATATGCTAGAGGCAGGGAAACCATGAGTTTTGTAAAGCTTTTAGCTCAGTGTGTGCTGATCTGGGTGGCTCCATGCATACTATTCTCTGTTCTGTTTCTCTGTACATGCATTTGTTTTTATTCTATTTTTATAGCTGACTATTCTAAGTCCCTGATTGACCCAAATTGGTCAACAAGTATTTGCTTGTTTGTGTAATGAACACAGCTCAAACATTTGAGCTGTGACTAACTGAATTTAAATTTAGGTCCCATCTCCCTGCAGAGTTGAGTCTAATTGTCTAAGTCAGTGGACTGTTTTTTTCCCCACACCTGTTGTCTCTGTGGGCTCACTATTATCTGTCATTTTAGTGCTAGATTCGGGTAAGGGCAGTCTTTAGACAAAATTCACTTTAAAAAAGCCTTTTATTGTGATTTTTGTTGGGATTTTAGGATAATCACCTTCTACTTAACATTTTGTCTTTATAAATGTTCCACATTTATAATAAATCCAAGATTTGTGGGTCTGATAATCACTTGCATAAGTATTAAAATGCACTCAAATGCTTATGCAAATAGGCTACCAGAGGGCTTTTGAAAGGGGAAAAAAACAAACACACAAGCTTCCCAAGTCATTATTCACTTTTAAAATTGCAAAGAATTCTCCTAAGTCTGACCCAGTCCTATTTTCTTAAAACGTAAAAAGTGTGCAGGTAAATGACCCTTTAGAGAATAAAGAAAAATTTTATACGTCTTTTGGTATTAAAAAGAATTAGATGAATCCATTTCTTGTAATTAATAATTATGGGGGGATGAATTTCTAGATAGAAGAGTATAAAATTGTTTTCAAAGATACTTATAATGACTGTAGAATATTAATTCAGCATATTTTTCCCCAATAAACATTTAATAGATGCTGACACGTCCTAGGCACTGTGTACGATGTGGGTTACAAAGATCAATAAAACACTGACTCTGGACTCAAAAATGTGAAAAAAATGACTTGAAAACAGTCATTTAGTTTGGGCTTATCAGGGGAACACTGAAAAAGTAGAGTGGAAACAGAGTTAAAGAACCAGAATGACAGAGGGGGCCGGTATTGATTTAAAATTTTAGGAAGAATCTAGACATTTAGAGCTCAAGAAATCTCAAAAATCATTTAGAACAGACTTTTTCTGTGCATGAGAGGATGGGACATAAACGATTTGGTTAAATTCTTACATAATGGCTGTAGTCGAATGGTTGACAAATTGTCCTGTTGACAAAGATTATACCGTATGATAAGGATTGCAAAGTTCCACTTCAGTGACAGTGGGAGGGACAGATTTCAGTCCAGTCCACTTCTCCATGACAATATGGCCTCATATTCCTACAGGAAAATAGTAGGCAGCAGGTGATTACCTTGAGAGGTAATTGCTGGGATGAAACAAGGCACCACAAAAGCAAGTAAACCAAAGCAAAAGGCAAGAAATGGGCAAGCAACAATTGTAAGTTTAAGGCAAGCAAAAATTATCACTAGGAAACTGTTTCAGCAGGATGTTGCTTCCATGTCCTGGGATAGACTCCTGGGCCGGTGCACCAGGCCCTGGATGGTGACTGCACTGAGCAAACTGATCGGCAATATTAAGCAGACTGTGGTGTCAGGCAGCTGTCAGGGCCAATGCAGCAACAAAGCGCCATGATGGACACCTCAGAGCACTGACCTGGGGCTCCTTAAATCCCTTGGTCTGACGTCCACATTAGGTACTAGACGCCGGGACAGCTGGACCCGCAAGTAGACGTCAAGATTTCCAGTTGGAGTACAGAAGTAGAATATGTGAACCAGGCAGGGCCACATGGATTTTTCTTTTTTCTTTTTTTTTTTTATTTCAGCATATTAGGGGGGTACAGATGTTTACGTATGTTACCCTTGCCCCCACTCCCCGAAGTCCGAGTTTCAAGTGTGTCCATCCCTCGGATGGTTCACATCGCACTCTTTGTGTATGCATACACCTGGGATTTTTCTTATTGTAAGAAATAAGAGGTCTCTGTGAATACCTAAGACTTAGGTGTAGAAGTTGCGGGCATCAATTTTGACTCAATATTAGCAGTCGCTTTCTTATATATTGGTTCTTAAAATACCTAATAACCCCCATTGAGTATAAAAGCCATAATTATTTCCCATGTAAAAAAAAAAAGGGGGGGTACAACCTCGCAGCATGAATACCCCATCTCAGGGCCTCGGGGACACCTGTAGTCCATCTGTGTATTCAGCATAATCCAAGGACCCCAGGATAAATAACTCTTGAGTGAAAGTTTAGAGCAGTCTGCAAATGCACAGAGCTAATGCAAGAAATGGGTGTCTTCTAGCCCCACATTTACACAGAGGCTGAGTGACCTCTGGGAGGAATGATTGTTAAGTTCAAGGAAAGAATTAGTTGCCCAGAGAGAATTCAGAGTACTTTTAGCAAGACGTGAGGTAGGTAGCAGATGGAAACAGAGGCAAAACCAAACATAAGCCCACAACCCACTGTGTGTAATTAGGTATATAGGCAGATGTCCTGAATTCCATCTTTTGTTTCCTAACCATGAAAGGAGAGGCAAATTGAAGGCCACCACAAGCTCTGCATCTGCAGCTAGGACCACCTACCTACCTTGTGGCTGGGGCTGATCCAATTATTCATAGCTTAAACGATCTGTGACCCACCTGTACCTCACTAATGCTATGCCAAAGGCCAGTTTCGATTTCTACAGACAGCGGTAGCATCCTGAATTAACAGAATGATAGACAATTTACTTGAAAACGTACACACTACTTTGTGACAAGAAAATAATTTTAAATGGAGTGAATAATGTATGTTCGCTAATGAAATGCTCACTTTAACCTTAAAACTGTTACTGTTTTTAAGAGAGAATACAAAATTATATTCTTCCCTGCTGTTTCAGTTAAATAATCTTTCTAAGGAGTATTAAATGAACATTATTGGATTTCGTAGATCTAACAAAATTATTTGAATAAAACTTTCAGTTCTGAAAGAGGCCAAATCAAGTAAAACAATGCCTTACCAAAACCAGATCAGTTTGTACTACATGTTATACTATAATTGAACCATTTTTTAAAAATTATGCACCCATGCAGGCAAGGACAAGATGTGAAAATTTTGAAAAATTAAAGAAGGGATATGCTAAGGTTGAAAGATTTAGAGTAGCACTTTTCAGAAGGCTTATTATGTTGATGTTATAACAGCATTTGTGCAAGTTTTAAAAGAAAATGTGTTTCTAAAATGCATGACTCACAACATATTTTAGCAGCTTCCACAGAGCGTTTGAGACTGAGGAGGAAGGTGGTTACGTGGAAGCGAATAGTGGAAAGATTGTTTTCGTCCACTCTATTACCACACAACGGCTCCAGAACTTTCTCAGGAGACAGAGTGAACTCATCCGAGTATTTCTGCCATAGGGAATAGAACAGAAACATCAACAGGATGGGAAAATTGCGTTTCTTCTGATCTGAAGGAAATAGGAGTTCTTACTCACATATAAACGATTGTTGCTTGAGCTCCAAATTGATAACTGGAATGTTCTTCATCTCTTAAATACATACTAAGTTCCCAAATTCTTCTTCCTAAAGCAACTTTTCTCTAAAAATGATCGAAAAAGAAAAATCATCTTTCTATTTCAGCAACAGGACTCAATTCTCATCCTGCTTGTAATGTAACCGGAACTTTCCCAAGCGAAAGTAGCTCCCATAAAATTTCCGAAGACAAGAATCAGGCCCAGATGGTCCAGACCAGAATGTTAAATAGGATGCTGTTACTATGGCCAAGCGAGACGATGTGTTTGCATTTTTCTGATTCTATTTAAAATTAGTATTTTTAAGGGCCCATCTGCTTCAAAATATCTTTTCCACTGCCATAGTAGTACATGAAGTTTCCACCCTGAGTCACGCAACTGGGTGAAGAAACTGTATTTTCAGAAGGCCCTTATTAAATAATAAGTGTCTATGGAGACATCACAGTAACCTCAAAGGACTCAGCACCATGCCCACAGAAGGGTTTACGAGATGGCCAAGAGGCACTGAGATGAAGGTGTTTAATCTGCTTCAATACGCCTGGAAAGAAGGGAAGAGGGAAAGCCCTTTCTACTTTTCATGGGTGCTGATTTTCTGCTGGTAAAATAACAGCTAAATTTCATGTCGTCTTCCTTCTCAGTCTGCTCTTGTGTATTTCCTTAATCTATAAGGAGTAGTCCTCTGTTCCTCTAAAGCCTAGCAAGGTCAACGGGATCTTTACCTTCTGCTTGAGTCATAAGTGATGCACCCAGCATAGATGAGTTTCCAGGCATCTTCTCATATCATGTTCTTGCTGGCCTTGTGATAAGTCTTCCTCAAATCTCAGTTTTTCTTACTCTGCATGTAAGTATTGGCTCTCTGTGCAGGGATCCCGTGTCTACATTCCAGTTCTGCTAATGCAATTGCTCAGGACATGGAGAAGACACTTCCTGTTCTTCCTCAACTGAGAAATGAATGAATGGATATGAATCCAAGTTTATTCATTTTTCTTCTCCTGGTGGATTTCAATGAATAACGTTGTGTGTTGGCTTCAGATTCCTAGCAGGTGAACGGAGTTCTCGCTCACTGGGGTCTCACCCCCTTTCATACACTGCTCTTCATTCACCAAATGAGCAGTCTAAGTCCCTGCAGTGATTAAAAGACCAAAGAAAATTACTTTGTATTGTTATAGGCAGAATGGCTAGCCCTAATAACTTACTCCTGCAAAATGGAAATGAGGAAATGCGAAACAGGAATTAGTAACAGATCACAGTCAATTCTGTGTGGCAAGAGAGAGGTTTGGTGTTGATAAATCTAATAATGCAATAATATACAGCAGGTGCGATGTACAGTCCATCTGTCCCTGATGTCATTCCCTGGGTATCAGGCCACACTGATGCAGAATTTAGAACCCGCACACCAGAACATGTGCATCTGATTGGATCTGGATGTGTTGCAGTATGGCATCGGACCAAACGGTCACTTCTGTGGGTCAGTTTTTATTAGTTACAGCCAACCACCCTTCTCCCAGTCTAACGTGGACCTTTCTAGTGGTCAGTAAATGAAAAGCTTTGCTTCTGTCTGTTAATCAAATATGATGTAGAGACTAAAGTCACACGTAAGTGTTAGAGGCAGGAGATTGTCCCCATCGCTGCCATTGCTCCGTTTGCCAAGCCCTTCCACTTGATGGACACGCTCAGATCCAGTTAGAGATTGAGAACTCTCCGACTTTCATTCAGTATGTATATTTAAGATCCAGAGCAAGAAATTCAGAAGAATGAAGATGACTTAATGGAAATTAATATGTTGAGTCTGAAGAGTTGTACAATAAATATCTACCCAATAAAAAGGTAACTGCCAAAAAAATGAACAGAAGTAAAATTGCAGTTTGGTCACATGGCAAGCATATAAATAAATGTAGTCATCAAGATTTTTAAAACCATTCTAATTATCCAAGACTAGCTCTCACAGAGCATTCCAAACACTAATTTAATAATTTTTCCATGTTGCTACCAACCCCTCCCTTCTTTGGGTTAATAGCAACTCAAGATGGTAAACTCAAACAAAGCTAGGTCTTATCAAAGGTTTTTTTTTTTTTCAATTATATAGTAGAATTTGCCTAACAGCTTTATCAAGATGTAATTTATGTACCATAAAATTCACCCATTTAAAGTACATTTCAATGTCTTTTAGTGTATTTACACAGTTGTGAAAGCTTCACCATAATCTACTTTTAGAGCATTTTCATCACCCCAGAAAGAAACCCTGGGCCCTGTAGCACTCACGCCCCTTCTCCCTCCCTCCCGCCCCTGGCAAACACTCCTCTACTCTCTGACTCTATGTATGTACCTGTGCTGGACATTTTATATAAATGGGATTGTAGGATATGTGGTCATATGTGACTGACTTCTTTTACTCAGCATGATATTCTGGTTTCATCCATGCTGTAGAAAGTTCTGGCACTTCCTATCTTCTTTTATTGCTGGGTAGAATTTTTGTTGGTTATCAATCCCTCAGCTCCCAATGCACCCTCAATATATTCTTGGTGATAAACAAGGGAATCCCTTAAAGCACGGCTCCTTGAACATGGGCACTGAGTCAGGCTTCCTCAGGAGAGGACTCTGGGCACACATTGCAAGAGGAAGAAGCTCCTGCAACTTCCGGTGCAGGTGCGGGCAGACTGGAAGTGCAGACAGAAGGCCTTCCGGTGAAGCCTGCTCCAGCCGTGGGCCCAGGTTGCATCCCCTCTGCAGCCCTGACATCTCGGCCTGGCCGTAATCTTTCCTGGGCCCTGTCAGCTCGGAAGGCAGAATCCCCACCTAGTCTTAAGCACCAAGCTGTTATCCTTCTGCAAGCTCCCTACACGGCCACTCCCTTTGAGCACCTTCTCCCAGCTGCAGTGCACAGACTCCCATGCACGCTGGTTGCTCCTCCCTGCGCTCAAGAATGTGGTCCACGATTTCCCCAGCAGCTCCACACCAGCTCTAGCCTGGCCAAACCTCCAGACATCTCCAGTCTCAGATGGCCATGCCACACCTTTTCCAGGAGAGTCTGAACTCTTCTCCAGTTGGTCCTTCTGTGGACACTCTCCCTGAGCCCTAGGAAACTGCATAGAGCTTCCATATACCTTATAGTTATGCTTTCATCAGTGTTCATAATTCTTTGCATTAAACTTCCTCTGTTTAACCTACTCCAAGCTGTCAATCTCTCGGCTGGACCCAGACTTCTACAGTCTTTCCTTGCACAGGTGTGCTGCATACTGTTTGTCGCCATTCATCAACTGATGGGCAGTTGGTTGTTTCCACTTTTTGGGTATTAGAAATAATGTTGCTGTGAATGTTCTGTGCAAATCTTTGTGTGAGCACATTTTGTTTCTCTAGGATAGCTCCTTAGGGGTTGAATTGCTGGGTCACATGGTACATTTATGTGTAACTTTTTAAGAAACTGCCAAACTATTGCTCAAAGTAGCTGTACCATTTGTCCTTAGCAATGTACGAGGCTTCCAATTTGTCTACATCCATTTCAACACTTGTTACGGTCTATCTTTTTTTATTATAACCATTCTAGTACATTTTATACTGGAAATTCAATGTATTGATGCCAAAACTGAAGGTTGAGTAAAAGGAAAATCAGAATTGTGTCTGGTATTCAAGAAGAAATAGGAAAGCTATGTCTATTATTTTGTTCTTGTCTTCATCAAAAGCTAAGGAACTAGTTCCTTCTGGGCTGCAATCATGGTAAGATGCCCTTTCTTGGATGCTGGTGACAGCAGCGTAAATGAAAGCAAAGTCACATTTTGGGGGAACAAAAGCAGTAGAAAATTTCATTTCAAGAAAAACTTAATATAAAAATAATGTGAAGAAAATTTTGAACCAGAAGAACAATTTGATTTTGTGTCTTTTTATATGAAAATAGTTTTTCTTTCTTTCTTTTTTTTCTGAAGGAACTTTAAAACTAACTCAACAGTTGATCCAAAAACAACATTTAACTATTATTTTCTAGGCTACACATTTGGACCTTGTACAAATCCAAGGAATGGAGAAGTACTCTGTTTCCATTTGGAATTCAGAGAATATCTCTCTCTGCCTCTCTCTCTGGCTATGGTACAGACTTCCCGTTTTTGCTCCAGGATGGTTGAAACTTGGGCAGCTCAGTCAAGTTCGAATTATGTTAGAATAGCATTTGCATTCTAGTTACAAAGCAAGGCTTTGAATTCCCACCTACACTTTCTTGGCTTGAGCCATCATCCTCACCAGTCTAAAGAAATTTAAATCTTTTCAATACGACAGGATGAAAGAAAAGTTGGGCTGAAAGAGTAAAACTCAAAAACTTTCCTAAGTTAGCTCTTCCTAACATGTTTAGATCACAAGCCACCTCCTAAGTCCTGCAGTTAGAGATTCCACTGAGTAACGTACCTGCCTACAAGGTGATCTTGATGAACTACTAAACAATGTAGGTTAAAAGAAAAACGCATCGGAAGCTGTTATTTTAAATCTTGCAGAATTTCTAGCCAGTTTAAATATCAGACACCAAATCCAGATATATAAAAACATACGAGGTTTTGTGGTGGTAGAAACTGCTTGATGCACTAATAGTTCCTGTTCTACAAAGAGCCGTGTTGCTCTGTGACTTTGAAATACCATGTCCGTTCATGGAGCCCTTTGGGCTTCAGTATGTACCTATGCCAATAACATTTAAAATCTTTTACAATACTGTAATTCTTAGTAAATTCTGTGTATATAGTAAGTTATCAGAACTCTACACTTAGTGGTAGAATGATCAGATTATTTTTCAAAAGGGGCTTTTTACTTACCTATTTTATGAATATCCCCAAACAAAATATATTACAGGAATGTGATCCTTTTATATATACCGTTTATTGGATATATTCATTAAATCTTTAAAAATGTTAAATATAAAATGTAGATTTTAGTCGAAGTACTGATTCAAAGTACTGATTTGAAAATGGTACTCTTTATTCAGAATAATTACAAACATTTACATGATTTATTTTAAAAACTCGTAGGCATTGCCAATGTTTTCAATGAAAATACTATCTTGAGTGTTTTGTGATTACTTTTAACATTAAACAATGCAGGGGTTTGAGCATCGGGCACACTACCTTGTGAATGTGTAGGACTTTGATTTTATGACACATTAAAAAAAGACAATATATATAATTGGTTAGTGCGATATGTTTACATTTTAAATAATTATGACTCAAACAGGATGGCCGCATATGTTTGAGTATATTGTTTAAGCAGAAATAGTCCTTGGAAAGGCGGTAGGGTGAAGGAGGGAGGAACACGGGGACCATATTTGAGAGTCAAATTTCCACTCAGGAAACAGTATCTGAAAGCATCAGCCTTGCAACTATTTGTCTGCTTTTTTCAGACCTCTGTTGCCAAATGTGGTCATCAGCCAGTCTTTATAATAACAGAAAATGAAAGAGACCTATATTTTCTACGTCTTGTCGTTTGATCTCCCACAATTCCCCATCTCTCCTACCATCTTTTATTCTCTACCAGAATTCTCAGTTCCCTTTCACAATTTCTTAGAAGACCCAAGCTTGGTCCTGCAACTCCACAGTTTCCCATGATCAGGCCCAGAGGAGAGGTTGTTCATGCCCAAGGTCAGAGCACCAGAAGAGGGTGTGGCCGGGCGAGGGCATGACACGGTAGGGTCTCAGCAGGAGAGCACAGCTGGCTCTGCATGGAGGTGTGGGAGGGGCCAGGGAGGAAAGCGGGGTCCCAGAGGGGAAGCATGGCCCAGATGAGTGGTGTGTGGTCAGGTGGAAGTTACACGGTGGGAGGGTTCATGGTTATAATGGAGTGCAGGTGTTGCAGAGGGTGTGGCTAAAGGCGGAGCATAAAGGACCGATTCCTTGTCTTTCCCACAATTCCCCAGTTTTTTGATCGCCCTCTCTCCTTGACTGTATATTTAGCTATCCCTTCTGTTTTATGGCTGAAAATCGTGCCATTTCGCGAGTACGTCTTAATGTATTTAACCATGGCATTTATGTTATCTTCAATGTTCAACTCTTACAACCAGCAGTGGAAAAATCAGTGTGCTCAGATGGGAAATTCTGTGAAATAAATTTAAAGAAGTGAAAGAGTGTGTTCCAAATATTTAACACATTTAATTTCTGATTGCTAAGTCTTAAATCCTCCGTTGCAGAAATAGAGAATGCCCACTAGAATACACAGCAATTTCTAGATCTGCTCACACAGGTGATCTTAGGACTGTGTCTATATTATGGAAACTGGAAATCTTATTGTCTGTAATTTTCTGCTAAAAAACAAAAAACAAGGTGTATACACAGGTTGTTTCCACCTGTCTGTACAAGTCACTGCCACTCTACACCTCAGGGGTGGTTAACTAGCATTTGATGGATTTTTATCAGGAATTCCCAATTCAGAGGTGATTTGCAACAGAAATCCCCAATCAGGAATCTACAGCCCACAGGTGGTTACTTAGCACTTTCAATATTGTTATTTAAAATTACACCAGTCAATTTGTTAAATGACATTGATATTAGAAAAAATGATTATGAAATGAATGGTGTTGACTTAGAAAACCTGTGCAGGTCCAAATGACCCCAAATGCATGAGTGGCTGCTAGGGCCAGGGTGTGTAGGGACACAGGGTTGAGAGCCAGTAGATTAATTCTATTCTCAATGCCCAATTACATCCAAAGGCCTCACGATGTGTGGGGTCATCTGAGCTAATAAAGAGGAAGATCTTCGATATGTTGCTGAGATTCCAAAAGACAAAAGTCTCCAACATTGACCATTCCTCACAGTGCCTTTTACATGGTTTACGTAACGCTGAAGAAATAGAGGCAGAAAATAAACACGCCAGTTATGGCTACATCACTCGCCTTATAATGTGCTCAGGTTTTAAAGGAACAAGTCGTTGGTGGATTATGTGGGGAAGGAACCTACTGTCGTTGAGAATGGCCAGATTAGTCAAAACATACATTTCTCTGGAACATCCTTTAGGGGAATTCTTTTTTATTTCTGGCACAGATGAACTAATCTAATCTTTAAAGAATAGTGTACTGTATTCTTTGTAAAGAGGATTATTCCTTTGAACCATATAATCAGCTACTAACTTGGCAGCTTGAGTTCAGATTTCTCTGTGCTCCGTTTCCACAAGAAGCCCGCAACGTGATAAAGAAAGGATTGTGAGACGATTAGTCTTGGTCCCTGGAACACCAGGATTTTATTTTATTGCTTTCAGTGTCTACATAATCACACAAATCTTTGCATTTCCTTTGCTTGTTTGAGAAATGTTTCTCATAATTTTTTAAGTATTCCTGTGCACATCTTTTTATCTTATTTTAAAAAAATATGAGGTAGTTTGGTTTATCTCGAGTTATATTCAAAATTTTTCAAAGCAGGGAACAAAAGCAACGCTGAAATGAGTTTGGTTTTTTTGTCCCCCCTTAGAATGACTTGTTTTAGGTAAAATTGCCATTATTTCCAATTTGCTTTTTTTAGGGAAGGGGAACAAGTTTTTTTACTGCTTGATGGGCATATTCATAAAATGAGTACAACAATTCTGGGACAGTTTTATTCCCCACATCAGTAAATATAAATCCCATATATGTTGAGGTGTATTAAATATTTCATTATGTTTTAAAATCTTTAAAATAGGGAGAGTATGAATACCAGAGATAGGGTTTTTATTTTAGTAGAAATTATCATTAACCCCATAGTAAATTGGTGCAATATCTGAATTGATGATTAAAACTACATTAAAGGGAGAGGTGGAAAATTATTTTTTCCTTTTGTTTAGAAATTATATCGTATTAGTTTTTTTCCTCCCTGTGCCCCCAGCAGACATTTGGAAATGCATGGAGACGTTCTTTGGTTTGGGGATGGAGGTTCCACTGGCATCTGGTGGGTGGAGGCCAGGAAAGCTGCTCCACATCCCACAGCGCTCAGGACAGCCCCGCCGCGAGGGATGGCAGAGCCCTGGGTGTCAGTAGCACTGAGGCTGTGAAAGCCTGGACTAGAGGTAGGCTGGGCTGTAGCCTCGTGAGGCTTGGAATTTTTGTTGGCAAGACCCCGCTCCAGCTGGGACTAGGTGCTTCAGTCTTCCAGGAAAGAGACCCGTGTGAGCCCAGTCCCACCTGTTTTTCAACTTTAACCACAGGGAGAAATGCCCCGCCAGCGTGCTTCACTGTAACTTGTGTCTGATGTCACGCCAACCCAGTCCCATAAATCTGAGCCGGGAAGCCCACCTGAGCGAACTGCTTTCTGCACGGGGACGCCTGAGCAGACACTGTGTGGTGCAGATGTGTTTTCACTGAGTTCTTTTGTTTTCAAGCATCGGCCGTTTGTGAAGTCGTTCCAAAAGATGGGAAACTACTTAGGTGCATAGGAATGCAAGAGGATCTAGTATTACTGTGTACGTTTTATGTAGAGAGACACTGTGGCTGGCAAAATGAGCTTTCCCTGGTAGACCAGATCTGAGGATTTTTTTTTTTAAATGAATATGATTAACAGTCCCTTCCAATAGGTCATGGATGTTATAATTCTAGGGCAAAAAAAAAAAAAGCAATTTCTTTCTGGCTTTTGCAGACACTACTCTATGGTGTTTTTATGCAAGCACATAGAACAAATTACCACAAATTTTTACAAATGATGGAGACTCACTAGTGATTAAGTAACTCGCCTATGGATCTGGGATTTGAACCTAGCTCCCTTGGCAGGAAATCCCACGCCTTTGTGGATTACTGTCGTGGTGCTCAGAGCTCCTATTCCTGTTGCTCCTGCCCTGTAAAACTGCCTCCTCCCATGTTGGACAGGACCTGCAAATATGACAGAAGGATACTTCCTCCATTAGGCTACCCTATATGACAAAGGAAATGGGGTGTCCACCCCACGATTCCATTACATTCCAAAGGCCTCTTTTGTAGTGCACTGAAGAAAGGTTCTCTCACTGGCTTTGAATAACTAAGTCACCACAGCGGAAGAGGACCCTGCGGCTAGGACAGACTGCAGGGTTGCCCTGGCTGCATTTGGACTAATGAATATTGAAAGCAAATGTCTGAAAGCCAAGAGATGCGTTGGGAAGCTATTGCACTCATCGGAGGAGAGACAGAGGATGCCAGAGAGAAAGCAGGGGTAGTGCAGAGAGAGAGAAGAGGCTGTGCGTTAAGGAAGTGGGATCTTGAGGACCAGGTGCGGGGTCAGACTGGGGTGAGGAGGCACCAGGTCCTGGCTTGAGAAGTTGCGTGGATGGTGGTGCCACTGGCTGAGGTCAGGAGTCTCAGAGGAGACAGACAGAGAAGTTAGGGTAGAAGGTTAGTTTCAATGTGGGGAGTGGTGAACTTATATATTCCCTTGCTTTGAGGACAGCCACATGGAATTATCAAATAGGATCGAAGACTCTGGTACTCAGGAGAATGGCCTGGGTTGAGGATATGAACGTGAAAATGTTTAGTGACAGATTATAATATGGATACTAATTATAGGGATAGAGAGTGTATAAACAGTGGCACTCCGGGGGGATTTTACTCCCAGGGGACACGTGGCAATGTCGGAGACATTTTAGCCTCACATTCAGAGGGAGGCAGGCGGGAGGCAGGCTGCCGGCAGGCAGTGGCTTGAGGCCAGGGCGCTGCTAAACATCCTCCGGTGCAAGGACCGGCCCTCCGCAGGGAAGTACCCGGCCCCAAAGGTCAATAGTGCCGAGGGTGAGGAACCGTGACGCAGAGCACCTGGAGGACAGGAGTGAGGTTGGAGACAGCATCTTGCGACCCCTCCCACTGGACAGGAAAAGTATTAGAAAAAAATCCCATGAACGTCACTCTAGAGAACCAGCCAGAGACACAGAAAATCAGGACACTGTGATGTCACAGAGGCTAAGGGAAGGGACGTAGACAGCAGGGGCAAATGAGAAATCAAGTGCACAAAAACCATGAAAGCGTCCACAGGGACGCACGGTAGGGAGTCAGGTTGGGATCTTGGTGGGAGCAGGGTTGGCAGAATGACGATCTCCCTGTGCTGCAGCAGGGCTGGTACCGAGCAGGACGTGAAGAAGGAGAGATAGAGAATGGAGAAGTGTCACCCTGAACAGGAGGAGAGACATCATTTGTTTGATCTAAGAAAAGACGGGGTTGAAGGGAGACTTTGCTTACGGAAAGTACTTCCCACGTAGATATTTATGGAAGCAACCGCAGGAGGGGATGCTGAAGATACAGGAAAAGCAGTCTGATCCCCAAGGCAGGCTACATGGGTCAGGATCATGAGCCCTGGTGGGAGAGTTAGTCTTCCCGAGAGGTGAGGCGACTTCTCCACTGGGGCGAGAGGGAAACACAGAGCTGAAGTGCAGCGTTAATTTTAATTACTCAGCGTAGAAGGGGTTAGGAAAACACCAGTGCTTCGAGTTCCGGCTCCACCATTCCCATCCCGGGATGTCTAGCCCCAAGCAGGCGACTTAACCTCTCTCTGCCTCCCTTGCTTTATCTATGAAATGGAGTGGTAAGATAACAAACTCCTCCTCCTCCAGGTATTGTGATGATCAAATATGGAAATATATGAAAAGTGTTTAGAATGACTCTTGGCATTTAGTAAGAACTCAATAAATATTTGCTAATTCCCACTATCACCTCAGACTGAGAAAGGTTAAAGCTTGCAGTTGGAGGCTTAGCTTTGCCACCTCATGCAGATGGCGTGCAGTCTGGGCTCGTTCCTCCTTTCAACAAATGGGTTTGCAGCACTGATGACATACCGGGAGAGGAGTGGAGATAGCACATTGGGAGGAAACAAGTTTCGGGTTGTGAGGGTGGGTGTGAGGGTGGGTGATCAGTAGCTCATCTCAGGGAAGCACTTTCTGCTCTACTAACATTGAAGGGCTTTGAGGAGAATCTGGTCAGAAGAAGTTTACGTGAGAGCTTTGCAAATGCTGAAGCATTAGAGGAAGGCTCGGGTTCAAGATTCCTCTTGCCAAGCAGCACGCTCAGACTCCCTTCAGATGACGTCGCTTTCGTGGCCACCCAGGGACTTCACAGGCATCACTGTCTACACTGCACGTCCTGACTGCCCGCAGTCCTCCAACCCTCCACACGCTTTCATCTCGGCCACCTTGGAGGGTGCCGACCTGTTGCCTCCTAACCTCCAAGACTTGGCCAGTTCCACTAGTACCCACCCCATTCCAGACGTGCTTAGGTTGAAGTGGAGCCTGACCGTGGAGGGTCTGGATTTAGGATTTGGGCTCTATCTGGAGGACCAGTGGTACAAACTGTAAATTCATAGGGGCATTTAAGAAACAGGGCAACACCTTCGTTTGGGGAATCAGCTTGTCGGTCTCTGATTTTCTGCTACTTGAACAGATGCAGTCATTTATATTTATTACTTGCTGATAGGTTTAAATTACAGACATTTGGTACCTCATAGAAAGAAAAAATCCTCGTGATATGAAGTCACATTCAAAAAGAAATAAAGGAAGGTCACAAAATTGACTATTGTTTTGTCTCCAACATAAACAGATAGATAGATAGCATTTTTGTATCCAGCGATCTGATGGATAGTCAGTAAATACTGTTTTCCTGACAGCTTACATATTTCTTACGATTGTAGTAACAATTTCAAATCTGCACCATGAACTCTACTTTCACCAGGAACGTATTTTCTCTTTTGCAACACATGACGGTATTTTGTTGGCAAATTAGGATGATATATTGGCTCTGATGTCACGGTCTGGAAGTTGAATCCAGACTCAATATATAAAGTAATAGTATATACTCATGGGCAAAGGGAGAGCATTTTTAAAAATTATTTATTATTATTATGTTTATGACCGTTAGAATGGTCCAAGTCTCCAGATTTTGCTGGCAATAATCACAAAAAAATCAGGCTTCATACGGAGATGATCGTGGCTGTTTATTTAGTTTACATATTAGCTCACAATTATATCCAAGGCCTTTTCCCTCCACTGGTCGATCTCAACAGATGTGGGGCTCCCTGCACCACAGAAAGCATTCTTTCAGCTTTCAGTGCTTTCTGTGGGAGGGAGCAATTAAGTTGCCCCAGGGTCTGATTTAATAAAAGCTCATTCATAACAATTCATCAGAGGTGGAATAGACACACACAGAACTCCCTTGAAACCGGATGCATCGAGTTGCAACATTGCCACCATGTTGCACAGAGCTGACCTCAGAAATCCACGATGGTGTCCCTGTTTCTTCAGGAAATGGAAACACGTTCAGCTCAACGTGGCCATTTTGCATGCTGCTGGTTTCAACACAGGCTAATGCTTTTTTCTTTTTTGTAATACGCTTTTACCTCAATCATTGTTTATTTTGTTGGACTGAGGCAAACTCTAGACATCGAGAAACATGATTAAGAATTTAACTGGGATCCCAAGAGTTAATCTCTTCGTTTATTCCTAAAATAGAGCTCTGCCCTCGAGTAGTCACATTCAATAAAATGTCATTTTTGTTATTCCTGCTGCAGTGAGGATTGAGGGCCATCAGGAGAACTTCACATAAAGGGCCTTAATTGCCCTTTATTTTGTCAGAACAGATAGCAATCATCGGGGAAAAAAATAATAAAACTATCATAAAGTTATGAAAAATACAAGGAAAAAAATTAAAGGAGCTTCAAGACATAGAATATTGTTTCTTATAAAATATATTTCATGGTATTATTTCCTGGAATGCTCAGAAAAAAAATTTAACTGTCTAATGGCTAAACCACAAACATACAGATAATATAAGCTGGAGAGAGGATATGATATTGGGCTTTTTTAAAAACTTAATTAGGTTTACTTTTAGCTTCTAGCAATATTACTATAAAGTGTAACATCAGAATAATTAGTTCTCCTATAAAAATGTCATTTAAAACTTATAAAATGTCATATAATCTCCACAGCGCAATTCTGTTCCACCCAAACTCTGTGACATGGGTCCCAGATCACCACTAGAAATGTAAGTAAAGCTTAAACATCCAACAGAGGAATTTCCTATGAGAATTAGACATGGACTTTCAAGTATCATCTTTCCATCTAGCTTCTCTCCTAAAAGATGCTCTTTTGAAACCAGAAATTCCCTGGGAACCTCATGCCACTGGTTGACATAGAAGGAACCATTCTGGGCATTGAGTGGTCGTTGACCTTCTAGGGACACTGACTGTCACTGCCGTGGACTCCGAACTTCGTCTCTGCT
Source organism: Indri indri (assembly GCA_004363605.1). Taxonomy (NCBI): domain Eukaryota; kingdom Metazoa; phylum Chordata; class Mammalia; order Primates; family Indriidae; genus Indri; species Indri indri. The sequence goes on along the minus strand of RJWJ010005015.1, from coordinate 47,127 downwards.
CTTCACCAAAGGACAGCAAGGCAGACCTTTCAGTTGTGTGGCACGCGCTGCTCTCAGTGTGCAGTGCCTCTCACGTGGCAGGCATTGTGTCGTCTCTCAGCATCTCCTCAGCTGGGAGTCTGGACTACCGGAAGTGGCAGCGACACTCTAAATTCAAGTGCGAGCCAAAGCGGGCTTACGAGCTGGGCAGAGCTGACTCCTTCCCCTTAATCAAAAATGGCAGGATGAGCGACAAGATTCTGACTCTAGGGAAACAACTTTTCCTGAAGTCTTCAAGATACGGTGTGATGCCTTGGCTGGTTGGTCCCAAAATAACAGGAAAAATGTTCTTTTATTTTAAATTTGCCTTAGGAAATTGGAAATGAGTCCTTCTATTTTGTGAGAAGCAAAAACGATTAATTGATTAGAAATTGCAATACATGCAGCACTTTGCTTCTACTCGCTGTGGCGGGGGAGGTGCAAGTGCATGCTGGGAAGGGAAGTAGAATTTGGGTACCTTCCCGCTTAATGTTTGCAGGGCAGAAGGCAAAGTATGTTTTCATTTGCACCACTCGAATTGCATCGGCCTGCCTAACCCTTGACCTCCTTGACCCCCTTGTTAAGAAAAGGCAACTTTCACGAATTCAGTTTCACAGACTGAATTTATGTCATCAAAAGTGATAGCATATGACACTTTCTATTCTACATTTATATGGAATCCTGGTATGTGTAATGCTGTTTAACTGGAAGAAGAGCTGTAGGTACAGGTGTAGGTGCAGGTCTAGGTATACATAGCTATACAGATAGGCATATAGACAAAAACATAGACGTTGACATAGACATAGTTATATAAAAGCGTTCACATTTGATTGTTTAGCATTTAAGGGGAAAAAAGTCCCTATAATTTACCTTACTTAATTCTCAAAATTTCTTACCTATTTTATCCCGTATTCACCTCTGTCCTGGATTTAAAGGAGAGGAAATATAGGCCATCAGTCAATGGTACAAACTGTGAGACAAGACCGTATTCACTTCTTACTTGCTGTGTAACCTCAGGCAAGTTTCTTAACCTCTCTGGGCGTCAGTTTTCTCATTTGCACAATGGCAGTGACATCAGTGTCCTTGTACATGACACTGATGTGAGAATTACACACATGAAATGAAAGGTTAATGGAACAGTTCATGACGTAGCAAGTGCTGTAGAACCAGTAGCTGTTATTGTCACCATAGATGTAGAAAATAATATTCTAAGATTTTAATTAGTATTAGTGAGGCTACGACAACAGATTTGTGGTTGAAATGCAGGTCTAGCTCCAGGGCTCTCCCCTGAGGACAGCTTTGCTGATGGGAAGTGAGTCTGACGTGCTGGGTTCTTTCCCCAACTTCCTGGAGCTCCAACTCCATGAACCAGGACATGTGCCCTTCAGTCTCTGCTTTCTTATTTGAGGACTCTGACAATAGGGACCTTTCTTAATATAATTCATATCCTCCTCAGACTTAGGGTAAGAATCAAATAATCCAAAGCAGGTAAAACTTACGGAGAATTGAAAAAAGTTCAGTAGAATTGTGATTTCCCATTTTAAGTAAAAATTCCTCGTTCTATAGATGTGAATATATAACGGAAACATTGCCTGATGTTGAGGTCCCTAAGAAAAGGAAATTAGACATCCACAGATCTAAAAGATCTTGATTTATTTTTTATTCCTTATACTTTATTTTATAGTTATTTATGTTTCTGGATTGATTTGGGTATTTTTTTAACTTTTCATCTTGCTTGTGTGTGTATGTGTTTTTTTTTTTTTTTTTACTTACAGCTAATGAACAGACATCTAGATACCTATAAAGGGTCTTAAAAAGAAGCAGAATTCATAAGAAATAATTCTGAGCCAACATTGTATTTTCTGAGCAGGTAGAAAATATAAACCAAACCCCAAACTCGGGGCTGATAACTTGATACACTCCTGGCAAACGTGGCTTCCCGTCCCTAAGAAATAAGACAGGAACAACTTTTGGACATCAAGTAGCTTATAAAGGAAACTATTTGATGAGTTGAGTTAAGGAATGAACAATGGCCATATGATTTAAATTTCCTGAACATTCTCTAGAGTTTAAAGTAAAAGGAATTCTGACTTCGGCACAATACACCTCCGAGTTGGCTGAACCAAACATATTTCAATGATAATTTGAACTCTCCACTGAGTCTAAAACGTGTTCTTTTCCACAAGCTTTAAAACCGTGCCTTGTTTTATCCAAAAATTTTTATAACTTTATGTTAGAAGAGAAAATGAAAATTTGGACACACATGAGAACAAATGAGAGGTTTTACATGTAAATGATCTGGAAAATATATTTATAAACAGTGGCAGCCTGTCTACAAGATGTCCCCAGCGAACCCTCCCTCCTGGTGGTCACACTGTTGCGTAGTCCCCTCTCTCGGTGCACCACGGTTCGGTCTGTGCGACCAAAAACAGTGACAATATGTCTCTTTTTCTCATGTTTCTGTGTTAGAAAGGGGCCCTTTTCCAGACAACATGAGCAAATGTTTCCAGATCAGCAAAGTGTCAGTTTCCTTCTTTATATTTTAAAAATCAGTGACTGCATGTAGACAAAGCAATGCGAAGAAATACCAGCATTTTGGGACAAACTATATATTAGTTTGGCAATCTTATCTGTGTATAGACTCAGAATATGAAGATTCGATACTTAAAAAGCTCAATCTACCTTCATCTTTTGCTTCTGCTTTACGAATATTAGAGAATACTGTCTCTCAACATGGATATTCCGTTTGTATCCTTTATGTTTATGAAACTGGGAAAGACGCAAAAGATAAACATGTAGCAATACAAGTTTTCACTAGGAGAAACAATGAAAAAAAAAAAGCCCTCGACTTCTGCCTATAAATAGTCCCTGAATATCTTACAACCTTCCAAGGAAATATTTCATTTGGCAAAACTTACACAAACATGGCATCCAAGTCCTAATCCATACCTAATAATCGGGTTCATAGTTGTGCTCAGCAGTTGAACGTTATGAAATTACTGGATGGCAGCAAGAAGAAAAAGTAACAATTTTACTTAAATGACTACTTTGTAGAAATGAATATATTCATTGTCTTCTTGACTTCAAACACACGGCATAATGCTTCGGCACCTTTGAAGCCAGACCGATCTTTGGCACCATTTACAATGGAACCACTGGGAAAGTTTACGTGGTCATGTAGACACTGCTCTAACATTGGAGATCGTGGTTTTTGCCAGACGTGGTTTCCTCGGAAATACGCCTGCACCCACCATTTCAAGGAGGGATTGGAAATACCCACACCTCTTTCATTTCACATCCAAAGTTCTCTCCATTTACCTGAGTTTCTGTTAGTTCTTTGACAAGCGTGTGCTGGGTTTTTTTTTTTTTTTTGTCTCCTCATTCAGTAGGGCATTTTGTTGATGCTACTCATTAATGAAACCTGTGTTTTTCACTTGTACTGTGGAAAATTACATTCGCCCAACTTGCTCATCATAGAACTTACATTAAAGAAAATCTCATTTAAGGTAGTGAAAGGTTATATACATCTTAGGAGAATTAAACACAGAACTAAGGCTCAGTATTATGAAGCTACCAAACTTGAAGAGGCCGTTTTATTTGTTTATTAGGTGAATAATTGAAACCCTCTCCTACTCAGGTTTATTACCCTTTAGGCTACACGAAGACTTTCAGACTGCACATGATTCCAAATTTTCAACACTTAGAATGTCTCTCCCAGCAGGTGGAAGCTACTCAGCTTTACGTATTCAGGCTCTTTATTTTTATCATCCAACAAATAGCTTCTATCTCATCAGTATAAAATATGCACACAAGGCAATTTAACTAATATGTATGGGCATCATTTTTACATAAAGGTCCCATTGCAGATTTTAAAACCTACCCTGCTGAAAATGATACCCACCAACCAATAATAATGGAAATAAATTATGGTGCTCTTTAGACAACATTATCCTAAATTGCCGATTTGGAGCCATCGAATCAAACTTTATAATGTCTCTGTTCTTAACATCTGCTGAATGCCAGGCAGAGCAATTACTCCTGGAAACACAGAAGAGGTCTGGCCAGGTGCATATCCAAAGCCCTGTCAGAGCCTGTTTCTCATCTGGCATGTTGAAGAAATATTTTTAATGTTTGGATTTTTTTTTTTCACTTTCAGTCATGCAAATGTATATTTTAAATATATATTTACTCTCATCAATCAGTCTTTTTTAAAAAAATCATTGGGAATTCTTTTCTTCTGCCTCCTTGATGTCTGACTATTCACAAATGCATGGAAGGGTCAGTGTGTTTCTCTGTTGGCGACAGGCAGCTTCTTCAGGAGAGAGCGACGAAATATCATAGTATCTGTGTCGACCGTGCAAATTGGACATATTTGGGTGAGGGTGTTTTGTTGTTTTTGGTTTGGGGGTATTGCTGCAGCTTTAAGGAGAGCTTCAATTTGTTACGTCATTTTAATCAGAATATTTATGCCTTTTCATCAAGAAAGCATTTTGCAGAATAATCACACTACGTTTGTTAGACAGCTTCCTGGTACATCCAACATGCAACGTAATTCCTCCATCGATTTTCTGTATAATGCGGTTAAACTGGTTCCACTTTTTCCATTTCCATTTTTGCTTCAACGGAAATTGAAGTTTCTTTCTTTTTAGACATATCACATTCTAACAATTGTTTTTATTTTTAAACATATCTGTGCATATCTGAGGTATACAGCATGATGTTAGGTGCATATGGATGGTTAAAAGGTTACTATAGTGAAGCAAATTAACACATTTATCATCTCACATAGTTACTCATTTCTTTTTTTGTTTTCGTGGCAAGAGCAGCTAAAGTCTACTTATTTAGGAGGAATCCCAAATATAGTATAATTTTATTACCTCTAGTTATAGAATCTAATGTTGAACATTAAATTCTAGACTTGTTCATCTCACGTTTTTGCTATTTCGTATCCTCTGACCAATTATTAATTTTAATTTTGGGATGTTCGTCTGTGTCAATTATTTCTACCAGGTTCAGTTTCCTCTGTCAATGTTTTTCAGATCTAAATTTTGTCAAGACGATTGGATTTTTCAATTTAGCTAAATGCGGGCACCTTCGACTCCACGTGCTCAGGAATTGTTTGTCTTTCTTCTCTAAACTTGCTTTTCCTCCTTGACTATCTAATTCATTGCCTGCAACCACCATTGATTAACGACCAGTGAGGGGAACTGAATCACTCAGGAAACCCAGGCTGCTGCCTTGATTCTTCTGGCTATTTCATCTCCTGTGTGGGACCAAGTTCTGCCCATGTTAATCGCCCACACTGTATCGAGTGTGCCTTCCTCTCTCCACCTCAGCGGTGCTCCATTTTTTGCTCAAAAATACCACTGCACTGCACCTAAAACCGGCTCCTTTAGGTTTTCACCCTTCGGAATCTGTCCTTTACTTAGGGTGGGAATTATCTTCCTTGGAAGCTAATGCGATTGTGTTACTCTATGGCTTGAAAAACCTCAGTGCCCGAATAGAGGCCGCTTGAAATGTGTCCCATCCTTGCATGTCACGCCTCAGGGTTGTCAATCCCCACTAGCGTGTTACACTCCAGGCACATATCCGGCAGCCAAGGCCTGGACGTTTGCGTGCTGTGGGATTTGCGTCATGGCTAAGGCAGAAGGAGGATGTACTTGAGGCGCGGATGTTGTCTTTCCGTAGCACAGGCTGCAGAGAGAGATGGGCGCGTGATCCACGAGGGCGGCTGCCTGCCTGTCCTGACGGGCCTTACAGAAAACCTGAATTTAGGGTGTGGTCCTTGCCCGGAAACCACGTTTAATTAGTACTGTTGTTAGCCTAGTAGATGTGTTTTTCTACAGAGCACAATGATACAATATTCATTTTGATAAATGGCAGGAATGTCTTTATTATTTTAAAAGTAAGTAGACCTTTTAAACCATGAAATGTAGATGCCTCTTATTCAGGTACCCACCTTCTGAGAATAGAGATATCTATATACAAAATTTGTAGTCAGGAGGTTGCTCTGGAAACACAGAATTAATGTCTATGAATGTGGTGTCCTTTGATCTTTTTAACAAACAGTTTTATTAAGATATAATTCATATAGCTTACAATTCACCCATGTAAAGCTTAATGGTTTTTCACATACTCACACAGTCATGAAACCATCACTACAATCCACTTTAGAACATCCCATCATCCTGAAAAGAAATCCTTACCCATTAGCAATTCCTCCACATTTTCCCCAAACACTCTCCCCAGCTCCTGGCAACCACTAATTCACTTTCTGTCTTTATGGATTTATCTATTCTGGTGTTTCATATAAATGGAGTCATATAATATTTGATCTTTTGTGTCTGGTTTCTTTCACTCTGCATAGAGTTTTCGTCATCCATGTCGTAGCTTGTGTCAGAAAGTCATTCCTTTTCCTGGCCAAATAATGTTTCATTGTGTGGATAAACCACATTTTGTTTATCCATTCGTCAATAATGGGCATGTGGGTTGTTTCCACTTCGGGGTCGTTATTGTGAATAATGCTACCAGGAACATTTGTATATGCACTTTTATTTGAACACTGTTTTCCATTTGGGGACATAAACCCAGAAGTAGCATTGCTGAGTCATATCCTAACTCAATATTTGACCTTTTCAGGAATTGCCAAACCATTTTCCAAAGTGGCTACACCATTTTACGTGCTCATCAGCAGGTTATGAGGGTTCCAATTTCTCTAAATTCTCGTCAACACTTGCTACTTTCTGTCCTTTTGATTTTTCACTGATGGACACTTCTCATAGATGCTTAGCAGGAGTGCCAACCCCTCTCCTTGCACGGGGAGCATCAGCTCTCTGCCCTCTGGCATGCTGGAGTCTCTCAGCTTAGTTTTCCTTCCTTTGAAATTAGTGGCTAAACATTGCCCATATTTTCTCCTTGGCTCTCACTTTCCTGGTTGCTTTTAACATTATTTTATTTACATAGCTTTTTATTTTGAAACAATGTTAGACTCATGAGAAGTTGCTGAAATGGTGCTACCCTCCCTCTAGGAGAGTGTGTTGCATGATCACCGTGCATGCAGAGCATTCTCAAAGCCAGGAAATTGACTTTAGCGCGTTGACGAGGCTAACGACTGTATTCAGGTTTCACCAGCGTTCCCATGCACTCACATTCTGTGTGTTTGTGTGTGGATAGCCCTAGGGAACTGCAGCACATACATAGATGTGTGTGTAGCCACAAGTGGAATCAAGATGCAGGGCATCAACACAAAGAAACTCCCTCATTTATAGGTGCACCGTTCTTGCTGGTTTCCTGGGTTTATCTCTGAGTGATTCCTTGCGGCTCCAAGTTCGTAGAGTGTGCTGCTCTGACCTCCTGTGTGCCAATTAAACACAACAACAGAGGCAAGAAGATTCCATAACAGATATTTATACCTTTGCTTGTCAGGTTGTGTGATGTTTGAGCACACAGGAGCCATCTTTCCTATCACTTTGAGTAAATAAATCCTGAGCCAAGTTCTTGGCTGATCATGGTTTGTACATTCTTCCTCCTGGGTGCTGCCTACCTGTGCACAACAGAGGTAGCCTGACTCTGTCCCCAAGCCAAGAGGAACCTGGTTTAATCCTCACTGGCTGGTGAGATGAGGATACAGCCTGCTGGACCTGGGGGAATTTTACTGACCGGTTTCCTATGTGCAAACTGAGATCTTGTCTCCCTATCTAGACCGCATCATTTGTAACACGTTCCTTTTATGTTTGCATGACACTTATGATTTTTGCCTTTAAAAAAAACCTGTTCTTTAACAGGAATCCATGAGAGCAGAATTGCAGGTCTCTCAAGTGCTCGCTAAAACTGTTTCCCAGGGTTCTGCTAACCGACTAGGGTGTCAGCCTCAATAGAGGCCAGCTGACCCCACAATGAACCAGTGTGAACAAGAGCTGAGGTGCAAAACGATGAACTCGAATGCTTCACTCACAAATCTCTTGATTCAGTGTATATTGCTACCACTGTCAAGCCACAAAAAGACAAGGATCCATCTTATATGCACGTGGCTCAATGAAGAAGCCAACCTTTTAAGGATGCATTTAGCATTATTCCATATATACAGCATTCTGGAAAATGTAAATCTACAGAGATGATAAAATGTCAGCGCTTGCCAGGGGCTGAGGTCAGCGGTGGGAGAAAGGGATTGAATAAACGAAGCACAGGGACTTCTCAGTGAGGCGAAACTGTTCTTTATGGTACAGTGACGATGATACATGACATCACGAATTGACAAAACCCATGGAGCTTTACGGCACAAAGAGTCAACCTTAATGCATGCAATATTTTTAAAAATCACATAAGACATTTGGAGGATTCAGGATGGAATGCAGATGATGGGAAAACAGTGTGACTGAATTACAAATATATGAAGCAAATTCACTGAAGGGGACAAGTGGCCAAGTGCTCACTTATGGAACTTTGGAAATGAGTGAAGACTGCAGGACCAAAGACAAGAGAAAACTGCACGCGAGTGCTATACGCTAGTTGATAAAGCTGCATCTCATGGGCGTAGGGATGAAGAGTTGTGAGACCACTGTGTGCGCATACTGGAATTGAACAAATAAGTAAATGAACCGGGAATGGTGGGAGCCAGGCTTCTCATTCTGAGGGTGAAAGACTACAGAAAATTAAGGGGAAGAAGATAAAATGACCCCTGTCGTAATGGATTACAGTTGGAGACATTGGTGCACACTCATAGAGGGCTTAATATAGACACAGATGTTTACACATAGAAATATTTCTAGATATCTGGCTATACATGAATTCGTATACTTTGGAAATGTTTATTCGAAATTTAAAATCTGTCTAAATCAATCTGAGGTAATTAAAGGCAGAATAGAGGTTCTCTTTGGTGGGTTAAGGATCTGAGAGGAGCAAGAGAACTTTGGGAGGGGAAGAAAATGTTCTGGGTCATAACCTAGGTATTGTTTGCACACGTATTTATGGAGGTAAAGGTCATAGAACTTTATATTTGAAATTTGTGCGATTTACTACAAGTAAAATTATATCTCAAAGTAAAACATATTGAATAAACCATTTCAAATTGTAAGAAGTGTTTGATTTCATGGCATTTGGGATCTCCTTCCTGTAATGAGTAGAAGTTACTGGGAGAGAAGGCAGGATTCTTAGCAGATATTAGAAGTCGGGCTCCTGGCATTCTCGATATTTCATGTGAGGCGAGGATGGAGCCAAGTAGCCTCTCCCGCTCCCTCCTGAGACTTCCTAAGGTATTTGTAATTTTGAGAAATGTTTTTCTTTATGGTGCGCTTTTTTAGTTAACCATCAACATGTTACTGGCAAACACAAATGCAGGAAATTGTACTTTGACAGTTCTCTGGTGGATGCGGGGACATGGTTTCCTTCTTGTTACACGCTCGTGTTGGATGGTGCATTCCTTGCGATACTTTTGTTCAGCAGTAGCAGTTGGTGAAGAGGAAATCCAAGCAGAATCCTACAGTTCTGTTGTTCTCCCAAAACTACAGGCAATTCATCCCTGTTCATTTAGATAGTTTAGTATTGATTGGCTGCATGCAAATTCCCAATGAACTTTATAACTCGTGACCATAACTGTAAAAGCACGTACTTAGGAGGACAAAAAGGGGATTTATTTCAAATGGCTCAAAGCCTTCTCTTCACTCAAAGCATACGCGTCTCGGGCCATAGCTTCCCCCTCAGCTTATGCACAGACATTTGTGCTCCCTGAGTTTTCACTCCCTTGGCTCAATGCCTTCGTTTAAAAACTGAAAGAGCCCCGTAAGAAAATAAAAAGTAGTAAGGTCTTCATCTACAAAATAAAAAGTGCCAACTTCCTAAAACAAATTCCAGATTTCATTCAAAAAGTCTTCAGACATAAGTCACTAAACCAAGGCCAGAGAGAAAGGACTTAATATTGGGGACTGAATGTTCGAGTTTGAAAGACTCACTTGAACATCTGGAAGAGATGACTGAGTAACACACCTCAAAAAATGCCAACCTCACGTAAAGACCAAGACGTGCAAGCTCCTGAAATCTATGGGTGGAAATTCCTAGTGGTGTGATTGACTTTGGAAGGAAAAATGAAAATGTTATGGCAGGGTGTGGACTTTGAGAAGCTTTTTTCTTTTCTTGTAATAATTTGGCCCTTAATTTAAAACCACAAAGAAATTTGTTTTTTTTTTAAGTTCATTTTTGTAATAACTAGATAGAATTCTACAATTTGCAAAGTTCAGATGTTAGTATTATTCTCTTCCTATCGAGCCAAGCACTCTGGTCTCTGTAGAGGAGGTTCTGAATTAATTACTTTTAGCTGATAGAAGTCTCTTATCACTCACATTCTTTCAGGGAAGAATGCAAAAGGAAGCCCTAAATGAATGGGTTTTCCAAAAGGCCATACGTCGCCTGCCTCTGTTCTAGGACAAATATAAAATTAATGTTCAAAAGAAAATATTAACTGGCGCCTGGTTATTATTTCTGCCTTTTAGCTGTCAAATCTGTGCCCTAAATCTGACATCAATGTAAGACAGAAATGACTGTTGTGAATTTATAGAATGACCTAAGAGGCTAGCCAGTAGGTTTTTTAAAAAGTCAAGCCTTTTGTAAAACTTGGTAGGGAAAGATAAGGTTTATCGTATGAGAGATATTTTAACATTGTATCCCAGCTCCAGCAAATCCCATTGGCTTTAATTCTGGAGTATCTTTCACGTCCATCTCTTTCTACCCCACTTCCTCTCTACCACCCATCCCAAGAGCACACTACAGTAGATCCCTAAAAGTTCTTCTGATTCCACTCAATTCAACCTCTGTTTAGCAGCTCTAGTGATCTTTTGAAAACATGAATCAGATTACATCACTACCACCTGCCATTTTAAATAAATTATTGACTTCCATTGAAAACTTTTTAGTATGTCCTCAAAATCTTATAACTTTTTCTCTGGATAATCTTGTTCTGTCAGACCAGACCCTAAGATTACAAGCCAGCACAGTGTATCCCAAATTGCAAAAATGTGGGGCAAAAAAAAAGTTACTTGGAACTCGACCATTTTGAGATTCTAACCCAAACACTAACAGTGTGTTTCTGTAAGAATGATGTATTATGCAGTGTTTTATATATCCAAACAACATGTGCCATATATGCATAAATTATGAAACATGAGAATAAAAGTAAAATGTTAAATTTAAATTAAATGTTAAAATAAAATTATAGACCCTCCAAGCACCTATGAAGCTAAATGTATCTCTGTATCCCTGTTAATGGGGTTCAGGGCACGCTACCCCAATATGTGGCACCTTGGCATTTGAGGAAATAGCAGAAGCAGGAAGCAGGAAGATGCCTTTTCTCTCACCCTTCTCCCCTAAAGCAGACCGCAAAAAAGCCTCTGACCTTCCTCTGAAGTGAGGTGTAAGACCCTCGTTCCAGAGGTGTTGTCCCTGTACCTGGAGGAAAGGAGCATCCTCATCCTTGAAGACACAGAGAGGCCAAGAAGAATCTGAACATGCAGGGCTTGCTAAGTTCCCCCAGTCTATTCCATTAGATCCTTCCCTTTTCTTCTCTGATCATACTTCTGCACGACTGCCCATGAAAATACAGAGGTTTCCCTGTTTCTTTGGGTCTTTATTTCTGAAGGCTCCTGCATCACTTAAAAGTTATATTAAACAAATCAATGTGCTTTTCTCTTCTTAGTCTGTCTTTTATTACAGGTGTCCCTGTCATGGGCCCTTTGATGGGTGAGAACTCTCTTCTCGCCTACACTCTTTTATTTTACCACTTTTTCTCTTCCTAGCAACAACCACTCTTCTGAATTTTGTGCTTTTCAATCTCTTGTGTTTTTTAAAACTATATATATATATATATATATAATTTTATTACATATATATTTGTCCCTAAATGTGTTTTGTAAAGTTTTTAAATCAATTTATCATATTATATTAGTTTCGTTGAGGTTATCTTATGTGCAGGTAAAGGCATCTTTCTCTAGTGATTATATACTCAGGCAGCAACCACCGTCATGAGATAGAGGATATTTCTATTGCCCTAAAATGTTATTTCATTCCCCTCTGGGCTGAATCACTGACATTCCTCCACACCCCCAGGCAACTGTTGGCAGATAATTCTCACTGTCACTAATCATCAGGAAAACACAAGTAAAAACCACAGTGAGGTATCAATACACACTGACCCAATGACTACAGTTAAAAAGACCAGCCATACCAAGTGTTGGTGAAGGTGTGGGCTAAGTGGCGTGCTCACATTCCTGGTGCAGATGAAAATGGCACGACCACTTTGCAAAACAGGCATTTTCTTAAAAAAATTGAATCTACTACCTAGCGTATAACCCAGCAAATCTGCTCATAGGACTTACCCCCAAGGAAATGATAACATCTGTCCATACAGAGACGTATGCACAACAGTTCATAGCAGCTTTATTCATGATAGTCTCAAACTTTTAGCAACAAAAATGTCCATGAACAGGAGAATAAATGAATCGTAGTGCATTGATAGACTTAATACTCAGCAATAAAAATGGAGAAATTAGTGTTACATGCAACAATATGGATAAATCTCAAAATTATTGTGTTGAGGAACAGAAACCAGATGAAAAAAGAGTACATAGTACATGATTTCATTTATATTAAATTATAACAAGCAAGATTAAAAAAATAATAACACCAAAACAGATCAGTTTTATCCACTTCTGTGCTTTATAAAAAATGATATTCAATATGCAGTGTTTAGTGGCTTGATTTTTTTCGTTCAGTATCAAGTTTCTAAGACATTGTTACATGTTGATATAGCTCACTATGGTTCATTTATTCTGCTTGTCGTGTAACATTTCATTGGATACACTGCTAAGACTTGGCCATCAGGACAGATTTGGCCTGCCGTCTATAGTGTGCCAGCCCCTGCACTGGGCTTTTACCGCAATGCAGGTGACCCCAGGTTCTACCCACCTGGCCACATTAGCTTCTAGATGGATTACCAAACTGTGGGTCAAATCTGGCCTGATAGCTCTTTTTATAAATAAAGTTTTATTGGAGCACAACTACATTGCTTTGTTTGTATATTGTCTATGACTGTTTCCACACTACAAAGGCAGAGTTGAGTAGTCGTAGCAGAGATCCTGTGGCTTACAAAGCCTAAAGTATTTACTATCTAGCACTTTATTAAAAAAAAAAAAAAAAATTCAAGCCCTGCACCAGGGTATGAATAAAGCTCTTAACCTAAAAGTCTGAGCTGAACAAATATAAGCAAAGCCACCCTTCGGGACATTAGCTGGGAAAAATAAATTTAAAACTTCCCAAACTGAGGCTACTGACCACAGTGAAAAAACATTCCATTGCATTCAAAATAGTTAGATCCTTTCAGCCTGCACAGCCCAGGTGCCCAGGGCTGTGTGACATTCACACCTTTTACTGCCCGTACAGCCTTCTTGGCATCAGCCAAAGCTGGTAATGGTTTTGCTGATCAGCTCAGGATTGCCCAAGGCTTGGATGAAATCGTAAGACCGCAAATAGACCCTCCTCAGTCCTTCAGATTGGCATCTGACAGGAGATTGTGCCCCAGGATAAAGAAAGGAAGATGTGTCCCCTATTCATGAATCATGGTATGTTTTTCCTCTGGACATTAAATTTATTTGCAGAAAACTCACCCTTCCAGGACTTGTTTGGGTTTTTTTTTCCTAGTTTTTTTTCCTTTAACTTTAATTTTACACAGACAAACTTTTATTTGTACCAGTGAATGTTTCCATTTTCCGGGGCCATCTTCCTGGATAGGAAACTATTGACATTTGTTAAGGTGTAAGAGAGATTTACTTTCAGCTCTGCAAACAGACTTCTTTTCTTTCCTCGAACCTTTGAAAGAAGCTGTTAGCTAAAGTTATCCTTAAAACACCCCTTTTTTCCCCTTAGCTTAATCGCAAAACCACCTTCTACGCACTCTCTTTCTATGGCCCCCAAAGAGGAATTCTTTAAGAAAGTAGGCGGCTGGCATTTTGCCAGAAAAATCCCACGATGAGCAGAAACACACCCCAAGGCATTTCTCTCAAGATCACAAACCCACGGTCCAGTCTCTCCCAGGAAATATTTAAGAGGAGCATTTTTTCTACTCAGAAATCCTTTCCTTAAATATGACCTAAAGAGGTAGTCTCTCAAACAAATATTATTCTGGAAAGAAAAGACAAGACTCAAGCTGTTGCTTTAAAACTCTCCATTCTCACTCTGCCGGCCTACAGTGTGCAAAAATGTGTATCTTGATTTAACTCCATTTCCACCCAGTGATTTGTGTCAGCACAGCGTGATTCACAAATCCTTAGAAGGAGGCAAAGTGTCTATTGAAACAGCCGGCCGTGTTTGCTGAACTGAAAGGGAATCTAGATTAAGAGGTGAAACTATTCCAGGTTCTCTGCCAAGAGGACACCAAAGAATGTGTCCAAGTTTCCCAAGTCTCCTGATAACACGAGGTCAGAGCTGGCAGCGCCGCACCCGTAAACCGAGAATGTGAGCACCGGCACAGAAGGAAGACTTGTTCATTGTCCCTGGCTGCCACTTGGATCACAATAACAAAAACGCTGGCGGTTGTTGACATTCTCGACTTACAGGCCACAGCTCTATGCGTTCTTATTACTCACCTTCTACAAGTTCCACAGGTCAGGCCAAAAAAAATAAGAATCAGCCTTTTCCTGTGGGTGGAGCTTTCGAAGTTGGCATTTGGGCCCCTATTATCTGACTCTAAACTCAACAATTCCCCCATGAGGTAGGTAGGAAATTTATCCCTGCTTCCAGAGGGGGAAGCCAGACAGCGAGAAAAGGAGAGTGTTGCCTGGTGCCAACAGCTTCAGAATGAAGACCTTCCACCACCCAGCTCCGAATGAGTGCCCAAGCAGAGCCGGGCCTTCCTTGGCAGGAGGCTTCTGCTTCCTGTGTGTGCAGAGAGAAGTTTGTGAAACGCTGGTTTGGCTGCTGGAAGAGAGGGAGATCCAGAATGTTCTTCCTCCTTGCTTAATCTGAGGCACAGAATATCTGAACTGCTATTTCTCTGAAGAGCCTTGGGGAGGGAGCTGCAATCCTGATCCAACAAGGACAAGCTATTCACATGGTGGATTGCAGATCCCAGGGACATACCGTTAAAAGATAATGGAAACGAGTCCAATATGTATTATATCACAGCCCAAAGGTTATTTGATTCTGTTCTGTCAACATTTTGTTTCTTCTCTACTAGAGGAATTTTTCCTAGAAGTTTGGATTACTCAATTAGCATAGCTCCATTTAAATCATTAAAGCATAACCTGGCTTACATAGTTTCTGCTCTTGCTTTAATAATTATTTTGTGACTGTGGAAAATTTTCTATAAATGAAGTATTTGCTTTTACTTTTTCCTATTTACTGAGGAGCAAGTCAGCCTCACCTCTCCCCCTTTCTAATCTCTACCCATCCACAGCACACACACGGACACACACAGACACACACACAGAGCAGACACAGGTTTCCCTGTACGCTGATGTTTCCATCCACGCTGATGTTGGAGTGTAGGGTGGTGCAGGACGTGACAGACTGCCAAAATCTTTTGGCTCAACCCTTGTCTCCCTCAGAATGCAATTCACACCATTTCGCACTACTTAGGAAGTGGTCAACATGACTTGTCTTATGCATGGAGCTATCAGAGAGGTGTTGCTAATGCTGAACATTACGGACGACCCCTCTGGGCACTACATGCCAGCCGGACTTAGTTCTGTTCCCAGGCTCCCGAGTGTGCGGTTGGGATTTTGCCTCTCACCTCTCCTTGGAAGAAAAATTATTACGGAGTCGCTCCCTGTGTGTAGGAGAACATTCCTCTCTCAGCTGCAGAGGATGCCATCGCCCACACCCTACAAATGTCTCTGTGCCTTTTACATGCAATTTATGACTATTTAAGACTGGCTTAACATGGGAGATGCTTCTTATGTAATTCCTTTATCCCTCTGTCATTCTCAGGAAATTTCCTGCTAAAGAGGCAAATAAAACCCTACGTATGTATTATTTGTGGTTAGTAGAATTCAACGTACATTCTGGATATAATCTGATAGTATGTCTCTTAAAAATTTGTATTACATCGATTATTCCCATTATAATTGTAAGCTTTAAAATAAAGTGAAATCATATAGTGAGGAATCTCCTCCACCACCTTCTAAATAACATTTGTTCCTAGTTAATGAATATATTTACTTTTATGTTTTTGTAATTTCAAAGTCCAAAATTGGACCATGGCATAATTTTAAAATAGGAAAATGTGGATCACAATGATACTTGAGAATTTTAGATGTGAAGAGTCACTGTTGAGTTTTAGGACTTCCAATTCCAACAACTCTGTGTACTCGGAGAGTCCTTCTCAACAAAGTACTGACTGCTGGTTAATTGAAAAGAATTTCAGAATCTAAAAATACTCACACCTACCCATCCTAAAAAGGTTACGAGCTCAGTGCCAACAGGAATAAAGCTCCCTGGGAGTTTGGGCAAATTTTGACATGTTGGATTTTTAGAGATTTTTTAGAGGGGTGAGTTTTAGAAACTTAAATCGAATTCAAAGTGGTGAATTGTTAGAGACATAGCAACGTAAACTTGAGTCAAAATTTTATGGAGGAAGGACTATACATGCGATAACATTGCATTGAACTGTACACAAACATATACACTAACACACAAGTGAGGGCGTGTCAAACTGGGGAGATGCAAGTAAGGCTGGTGGATGCCAGCTTCCTGGTGGGGGCATTGTCCTATACTTCTTGTTTCAAGAGGTTACTCTTGTAGGAAACTAAGTGAAAGATACTTGGAATCTCTCTTCATTACTTCCTGCGATTACATGTGAAACTACAATTATCTCAAACAAAAAATACTTAAAGGAACTCTATAGAGGACGGCAGAACGATAGCAGGAAGAGACACAGGCCGGAAAGCATTTGTAATTTTCCATGAAGGGTAGGCAGGCAGAGAAGGCAAGTATAATCTTCAGGGTGCAGAGATGAAGTCACAGAAGGCCGAAGGCAGGCTGAAAAGGGTCTGTGCATTACTGCAGACAGAGATCGGATAACAAGCACATAATCATGACAAGGAGAAGTGACCTCTCCAGAGTTTCCCTCCCTTGATGCAAACACAGACACGGTGTTGGTGTCTGAATTGAACAGAAGCCACCAGCAGTTGTCCTGGATACTACAGAAACCGCTAAAATGGACTCATAAGTCTCCCATGTTGTGTTCTTTTACGACTGTAAATGCTTCTGGCTTCTGAACTTATCAAAACTGAATTCCATCTGCCCTCTAGACTTACTCCCTACCCAGGGCTCTTTCCCCACATGGGCTGTGACAAACTCTCTTTCTCAATACAACGTTTTAGAGATTCAGTCGTGTTACTGCTTGCATCCTTCCCGTGGCCAACGTGCATACACTCCGTTCTCTGAGCCTGCCACAATTCTGTTTGTCCATTTTCCTTTGCATGGATATTTACATTGCAATTCAACTCCTAGGTGTATACCTAAAAGAAATGAGTGCATGTGTACACAAAAGACTTGTACAAATATGTTCATGGCCTCTTTATTCACATATATGTCATGCTTTACATAGCAACATTTTGGTCAAAGATGGGCCATATATGCAATGGTGGTCCTGTATTAAACAGATTATAATTCTGTATTTTACTGTACCTTTTCTATGTATAGACATTTTTTTTCTTTTTTTTAATTTCAGCATATTACAGGGGTACAAATGTTTATGCTACGTATATTGCCTTTGCCCCACCCGAGTCAGAGCTTCAAGTGTGTCCATCCCCCAGACGGTGCGGCTCGTACCCATTATGTGTGAATATACCCATCCCCTCCTCCCCCTCCCACCTGCCTGACACCCAATGAATGTTATTACTATATGTGCACATAAGTGTTGATCAGTTAATACCAATTTGATGGTGAGTACATGTGGTGCTTGTTTTTCCATTCTTGTGATACTTCACCTGATAGAATGGGCTCCAGCTCTATCTGGGATAATACAAGAGATGCTAGATCACCATTGTTTTTGTGGCTGAGTAGAACTCCATGGTATACATATACCACATTTTATTAATCCACTCATGGGAAGATGGGCACTTGGGTTGTTTCCACATCTTTGCAATTGTGAATTGTGTTGCTACGAGCATTGGAGTGCAGATGTCTTTTTCATAGAATGTCTTTTTTCATAGAATGAGTTGGGGAGGATACCATCCTTCTCAATGTCGTGGAATAATTTCTGCAGTATAGATATGAGTTCTTCTTTGTAGGTTTGGTAAAATTCAGGTGTGAACCCATCTGGTCCAGGACTTTTTTTTGTTGGAAGATTTTTAATTGCTGCTCCAATTTCTGTGCTTGATAATGGTCTGTTCAGGAATTATATTTCTTCCTGATTGAGCTCTGGTGGGAGGGGGTTGGGGTGGGCAAACTCACAACTAATGGAGGCAGAGCACACTGCATGGGAGAAGAGCATGCTTGTAGCCCTGGCTTGGGCGAGGCAAAGGCATTATATGTAACCAAAATGTTTGCACCCCTGTAATATTCTGAAATAAAAAAATAAAATAAAATAATTTAAAAAAAGAATTTTTTTTCCCTCTTTGGGCAGATGCCCAGTAATGGAATTGCTGGATCAAATGGTAGTTCTACTTGTATCTCTTTGAGGTATCTCCATACCACTTTCCACAGAGGTTGCACTAGTTCGCAGTCCCACCAGCAGTGTACGAGTGTTCCTATCTCTCTGCATTCACACCAACATTTATTGTTTCAGGACTTTTTGATAAAAGCCAGTCTCACCGGAGATAAGTGATATCTCATTGTGGTTTTGATTTGCATTTCCCTGATGATTAGAGGTGTAGAAGTGTTTAGACACACAAATGCTTACCATTGTGTTAGAAGTGCCGACAGTATTCGGTACAGGAATGTCCTGTACAGGTGTGTAGCCCAGGAGCAGTAGGCTGTAGTGTATAGACTAGGTGTGTAGCAGGCTCTACCACCTAGCTGTGTAAGTACACTCTAGGATGTTCACAGAACGATGAACTAGACTAACAAGGCACTTCTCAGAACATGTCCCATGGTTCAGCACTGCATGACTGTTAATGGTAGAATAAACTCCAGGATACATGAAGGTAGCCAAGAAAGAAGACAGCATTCTTGGGGAAGGGAGAGATGGGGTATAGGAGGATGAGGCAGGAATTTGGGGGAAGAGGGCCAAGAGGTGATCTCAGTGTGGAAGCATTTTGTATTCTGCAGCCTCAGGTCAAATTCTGTATAATTTCATCCCCGTTAGTTCACCGTGCTAAGACTGTGTGTAAAGAAAGCACAGACGTGTCGGGTATCAAGAGTGCTTAGTTTCACAAGTGCGAGTAGCTGGGTTAAAGAGGATGAAAACAGGCTGACTCTAGGTTTCTCTAGTTAAATTACAGCTCATTCTAAACTGTTGGGCCTTAAACATCACATTCCATTCCTCACCTTCCAAAGCACGGATACCATGGGCAACAAGTAACAGATGTTACTAGAAGCAAGGCAGTTTAGTAGAAATGTCGTTGGGACGGATATCATAACACCTGGATTTTTACTGTGGTACTGCTACTAGTGAGCTGAATCAACTTCAGTAAATCCTTCCACCTTGTTCTGGCACTTCTCACTGGAAAACAATGGCGTTTGGTTGTATGGCTCTAGGATTCCCTCACCTCCACAAACCTACAGTTCTGTGAAGTTCTCTTATTTCATAAATCAGCAGTTTCGTGCCTCCTTTTTGTTCTCTATTTTCCCTATTGTCTCTGAAAGACCACCCCCACGCCCAACTCAATTTCCTTCTCAGGATTCCACACTTCACACGGAACCATGTGGTTGGTTTCGCTGCATGGTACCAACTTTTCTCTATGTTTGCCTGCAAGAACAGACCCCAAGAAGGCAACCATATTCTCTCTCCAGATACCAGAGCCCAAAAGGGACTGCCAACGTTTTTTTTTTTTTTTTTTTTTTTGAGACAGAGTTTCACTCTCTTGCCTGGGGCGAGTGCCGTGGCGTCAGCCTAGCTCACAGCAACCTCAAACTCCCGGGCTCGAGCAATCCTACTGCCCCAGCCTCCCGAGTAGCTGGGACTACAGGCATGCACCACCATGCCCGGACTGCCAACGTTTTACCTTCCAGGGTGCCAGCCAGCTGCAGTTATGTGCAAACAGGAACTTTAATGAGTCATCTGCTTAAAATGACTTGCTGGTTGTTTAGGGTGAGTTTCCAGTGGATCCATAGTAAAACCATCTCTTCCTGCAGTCATTTTATGAACATTAATGGTTTCAATATTACTCAGCTCTTATATACAATATCATATCTGTTTAAAACAGGATTCCAGCAGAGAAGCAGAACTCCATAGATAGATACAGATGTGGATATAGATACACATATTTATATCCTCTTTATATGTGTGACAGATATAAATATACCAAATCTATTTGTTTTTCTAGGGAGACACAGAGGGAGACAGCTGTAGATCTGTCATTTATCTATCTACCCGTCTATGTATCTAAGACAGAGAAAGAGAGGCAAGTCCAAGTCCCACAGGGCCAACCACCAGGAAGGGATGAAATTCACCACCCAGGCTGAGGCTGCTCTCCAGAAGCACAATTTCTTCTTCTCTGTGTGTTTTTTAGCACCAGCCCTGCTTTTAAAGCCTTTTAGCTGAATATCAGGCCCACTGGGTTACCGGGGATAATCTCCCTTGCCTAAAGCCAACTGATCATGGACTTTACCTACATATCTTCATGGCGGCACGTCTGTTAGTGTTTGAGGAGCTAGACACCACTGCCTCTCCAAGCTGGCGCAGCAGAAAGACTGTCATGGAGTCAGAACTAGGTGGGAAAGCTAGGAAACACCACCCAGTAACAAGAACAGTGTGTGCGGAGAGCTGTGCTGGGAGCTGTTGGGCAAGCTGTGTTCTCCCCACGCCAGTGTACTCATCTGCAAGAAGCAGAGAAACTGCTGCCCTCAGAGTGTTGCTTGGAGGCTTGATAGGTGATGGGCATAAAGCACCTGACACCCCTGGAAATCACTTGCTCCTTAATAAAATAGTTCTTGCCCTTGCTTCTGAAACTTTGTTCAGAAGAATTTGCAGAAGATATTGTTTCATGTGCAAATTTGGGGGTCCTGTCTTTATTAGGTCTGTTTTAGGAGGGGCCAAACATTTGCACCTTTAACCAGCATTTAAATAATATGGGACTTATGGAAATAGACCACAGTTTGTGAAGTGGGGCCATAGAGAGAGTCGGAAGAAATTAAGTGCTTATTACATTTGCAAGAGGCTTCTGTTTAGACACTATTTTTACCTATCTTGCCAATCATTCAGAGAAAGACAGTAGTCAATGTACTGAGAAACTATAATTAATGAAGGAAGACTTTCTACCTATCGAAAATATTTATCGGTACATATTATAAGTGAATACAGTAAATATCTTGGATTGCTATAAAAATATCCATTCTAAAGATAATGGCTTGCTTGCTTCTATTAAATTTTAAAAGGAATGAGAAGATACACTTTCAAGTTAGTAATTTTTTAATATTTTTAAATGCATTTATAAAGTTCCAGAAGTGATGCATTAATTTGCAAAGCCCTAAAATGCATGGGATTAAATAGTCAACTGATAAACATCAGGCCTTTTGAAGATAAGACTGTTCTAGAAAAGTGAAATGTAGATGAAATATTAGAAATGATCTCTTCTCTTAACACGGAAACATCGGTTTGCTCACTGATGATGTGAAGTGAGTGTTCATCCCTGGGTGTGTGCAAGTGCCAATGTGGAACATCGCAGAGGCGCTTTGGGCACCAGCAGTAAGAACCAATCTGAAGAATGTTGGTTGCTCAAGAAATAAAGGATTGTACAAGTGGTGGCTTCTCTCTCAACACCTGGAAAGGCCCAGCCAGGAATCATGAGAGGGCTCTTCTAAGTGGAGCACCTCTTTGAAAAGCTTGTTTTTAAATTCCTAAACTTGAACTCGTAAAATCACTGGCATATTTCTTCTCAGCCTTGGGCACTCATGCCAGGCTAAACGAAGTGCACCAGCCACGCCCATTGCACGTGGGCCACACGCCTCGCTTACCCGCGGCTGAATCCGGGCATTCTGTAGCCTCTCTGTCTACGTCCAGGCCTGACCCACACGCGCCACCTGCTAAGGCTGTGAGGAACCGTAAGACACGCTGCATGCCCCTCCGGTCTCCCAAAACCCCACTAAGACTCTTGCATAGACTGAAATTCACAATTTATTCTTTACAAGTATGCATGTTTGAAAAGGAAAAGACATTTCTTGCTTCTTCAGTCTTCTCTGAATGTCTGAATAGTGTATTATCTAAACATCACTTTTTTTTTCTGTCATGTTTTGATTTGTCTTATTTTTAGGTTTAATGAAATGACTTTATTGGAAGGCACAAGAGTGAGAATTATTATTTTAAGCAACAGGAGGAAGGTAGATATCATTGAGTTGTTCTGAGTGAGAGTCTCAGGGCCAGGATAGGATCCCCTCTGAAGAGCCTGGGTCTTGGTGCAGAAGGTGGTCAGTCTGTAATGCATACTGCAGGGGACAGGTCCCCAGAGGAAGATCCTAGAGCGATTTATGGTGCCAGGAGTCCACACAGGCCTGCCGAGAGCAGGAACAAGGAGACATTGGCCAATGCTACTAAATGCCTGTTGTATACCAAACCCTCTACCTACACTTGCAATAGAGGGAAATGGGAAGGGGGGAAGGAACGTGTGGGTGGACAGCCCCGACCCTGTTCCTTAGTTCGATGGACCAACAGGGGGAACAGGCCCAGAGCAAGACACACAGCACAATGATGCTTGCTCAGTGGCGCAACTGAAATACTTGCAAAGTGCTGGATGGCGGTGAAGATGGTAGGGATGTGGGGGAACAGCAGACACGTGCAGCAGGGATCCAGGAGCGATGCAGAGAAGGAGAGTTTAGGATGGAAACTCTCTGACCCGATGCTGCTTCTGAGCTCCGGGGCTCAGACACGATTAGAGACCTTTGTGCTCCAGTGACTATTTTTCTTTCATAGCATAGTAATAATAATAATAATAATAATAAAAAACCCATAACTAGCTCTCTATTATTTTTCAAAAGGCATTTATTTTACCAGTGTGAACCTCCCAAGCTTGGAAACATTACCTGAAGTGTTAAAAATACCGCCTTTCCTTTCAAATACCTTCCTGCTAACTCTAAAATATCCACAAAGGAAAAGACTCATGCTAATGACGAGGTCTCAATGTGACGAATCTCCGAGAGCAACACCAAGGTGCATCTCTCTTCCTTTAATTGCATGAAGCAGCAACACAGAGCCCCTTGTGTGGTGATTGAAGAGGCAGAAATTAGATATTTGGGTCGTGCCAGTGAATAGTGTGGTTCCAGACTCTTCTCCAACCACTGGGCTTTTTGCTTCAAAATATGCAAATCCACATGGCAGCACTTCCTTCTGCTCACTACATTGAACAACGGCCGTTAAAGGTCTTAAGAGTTTTACTTCTACATAGCCATGTGAACATGGATTTAGCAGGGTTTTTAAAATACTTTTTTTTTTTTCAGATAATAATTGAAAACTTTTAGATGGCCGATTCTTTGTGGGTGGGGCTTCACACCAGCTGGTCCCAAAACCTTAAAAGTTGGTTGTGAACTCAGTTTCATGTTTCATATGTTGGTTTAATAATTCTAGTCTTAGAATTCCCTTATAGAATAGTGAATCAGTTTCCTACTGTTCCTTTGCAGTTTACTACAAATTTCGTTGCTTAAAAACAATGCAAACTTACCATTTTACATTTGTCTATGTTATTAGTCCAAAATCAGTCTCAGTTGGCTAAAATTGATATTTTGACTTGGTTATGTTCCCTCTGCAAGCCTTGGGGGAGAATCCATTTTCGCGCCTTTTCCAGGGTCTGGAGGCCCCTTCCCCCGTGGCCCCATCCTATGTTTCCATTGTCATGTTTCCTTCTCGGATTATAACTCTCCTGTCTCCCTCTTAAACACCCTTTGTGATCACCTTGGACTCACCCCTATAACCCGAGATCATCCGCCCATCTCAAGATCCTAAACTAAATCACACATGCAAAGTCCCCTTTGCCATAAAAGGTGACACGTGCCCCGGCTCTGGTGATTGGGACGTGGATGTACTGGGGAGGCTGTTATTTACCCACCACATACAATGATGACACGTATGCCTGTGTACATGTGAATGTGGTTTTCACTCGTGAAAAAGCAAATGGTTGACAATGTTTCAAATTGTGCTATTGTGTTTGTATGAGTCTGTTCGGGCTGCCATAACACAATACCACAAATTGCATGGCTTAAACAACAGAAATTCCTTTTCTAGCAGTTCTGGGAGCTAGAAAAGCCAAGATCAAGGTCCACTAGATGAGGGCTCTTGTTCTGACCTGCAGACAGCTGCCCACTGTGGCTGACGTGGTGAGGAGAGAGCTCTGGCATCCCCTCTTCTTCTGAGGGCACCAGCTCTATGGGATGAGGCCCCACCCTAAATGATCTTAACCTTTATCACCTCCTCACAGGCCCTGTCTCCAAACACAGTCACCCTGGGGCTGCGGGTTTCAAACTGTGAATTTTGAGAGAACACAACTCAGTCCATAACATTGTTTGTATCTGCTCAGGTGGTTGGGTGCAGGAGTAACTTAACCAAAGCTTTGAAAAGAATATATTTGAAAACTGCAAAGCTTAGTAAATAAATGAATCCAAGATCTGAATATATTGTTTTAGAAAAGTCTTCAAACTAGAAGTCCAAAGACCAAACCACCCCACCTATGGCTGTATCAACTTTGCCTAACTCTACTATCTATCTGTCTGATTATGATTTGCTTTCAAATATGAATATGATAACACCTGTTATTTAAAGCGTTGTTTCAAGGATAAAGTAGTACAGTCATTGTAAAAGCACTTCAAGAACTTTAAAGCACTTTATGAGGGTCAGTTGTTTTTCCAAATGATTTGAGTGTGTAATAAACAGAGCGAATGCAGCAAAATGCTCCTCCACTTTGGAAAAAGCTGTTAAGGACAGCATGTTACAGGTTTGCATTGTTTTTCTTGCTCTATGATTCCTTAAAGGAAAGACAAAGGAAAAAGAAGAAAAAAAATTGCTCCTTTGTAAAAAAAAAAATTCTCTGTCTTCTAGAGACAGCCCTAGAAAACTTTAGGCAGATACCACCTATGATACAAGTTAACGGTTAACCAGAAGAAGAAAAGAAAAATAGACTAACATAAAGAAATGACCTATAAAAAATTTTTTGGGCTATTTACCCTGTACTTGGGTGCATAATTTTTTTCTCACTTTGCTTATACCCAGCAAATATAGTGTTTAGACAAATTTTATCCTGTCACCTTAATAAAAAATAATATTTATTGGAAGCACATGATTAGCTTAACCTGGTGCTAAATGTCCAGGAACAACATGAGGAGTTCAAACAACCCAATGGCCCTGCTGCCCATACAATGGTAGTTACTGAAATTTTAAAAGATGAGTTCTAGAGAAATAACCAGTCCCTTAAAGGATGACCTTTAACATTCCAAATCTATGAGATGTGAGTTAATGTCACAGCCCATATTTTATGAAAAGTTGGATGTGTGAACTGTTGTCTCAAAGATTTTACCATGAGGGATGTTTTTGAAATGTGTCTGTACATTCTTGCAAAATCCAGATTTAAATGGAAAAGAAATCTTAAGATGTCATTATAATCTTATGAGGGCAATCATGGTATTGTGTGGTGTGGAACAAGTTTGAAGTCTATTTCATTACTGTCGACAATTCCAACAGCTTAGACTTTTCCAGTGTGTGTCAAAACATACAGCTTTTAATCAGCTTAATCAGGGGAACATTATATGAGTTCAGCAGCCTGCCATGTCCGCAGGCAGTTCGCACTACGAGAACCATTTTGCAAACACAATAAAACCCAGAATTTCCATAAATCTCTAAAACATAATCAGGGTTGCTAATAGGCTATGCCAGCAAGAGCAGAACAAATCTTGGAACTATAAAGAAAAAGCTGATATTTTTTTCCCCAAAAAAGTCTTCTGCAAAAAATTCATACAAGAGAATTGGGTTACACTGCACATTTTTTGTGGTGGCGATATTGAACCTTGATTTATTGTCTCTTCTCTAAGATCTCACTTATTCCCATTGCTTGAAACAATTTAGCCTAATCCCCAGTACGTTGAGGAGTGTGCTTCAAGCAAGCCTTCCTAGTTTTAGTGATGTGCAGATGAATTGGCTACCACAGCAACATAAGAAAAAGGAAATGATGAACCTCAACAACAAAACTATCCAGTAAGCTTTGTGGAATACGCTATTTATTCAAGTAAAATAGAGCTCTCCATAAGTCATCTGGGATGGTGTCAGTCTGTCCTGTGTTTTGGGAGGAAAACACTTAAATTGACATTTATCAGGTTTCCAATAATGCAATCCTGTTGTCCAAATCTCTTCTAGACAGCACAAAGCAGTAACAATTTATGGCTGGGTAATTTAGGTGTTGTCTTGCAAGTTATGGGTGGATTTTACTCTTGGGCTGTGAGAACGCCAGGCTTTCTACATTTCCCTAACATGTTGTAGTGATTAGCTGTGGAATCCAGACTACATATTGGAAAATAGAGTGATGGGGAAGTTATTGGAAGATCCAGTAGTAACTTGTCTGGTGAAAACAAGGAAGTACAGAGGTGACAGAAAAAACATGAAGGTGGCCTCAAGTAGAAGGTTGGTTTCCTCTACCTGTTCTTGAATATCAGACATATCATGTGACACTCCTCCTCCTGACACTTTGGAAAGCCAAGGAGCACTGGTAGGTTGGTGTCTCCACCGTGGTCTGAAGCTACGTGGGGGCCATTGCCACCTGCTGCACTGAGAACAGATGGTGGCTCCACCCCGTGGTCTGAAGTAGATTTCCTCTCAAGTCCTGAGAGGCTCGGCCCTGCTTTGGAAACACATCCTCTGTCTGATCCCGGCCACCACTTCCATCCTTCACATCTTCCCTCACTTGGTGACTGAAGTGACCTCCTAGCTGGTCCCTGACCCTGTCACTCACCTGTTCATTCTTCACGCAGTGTCTTTGTGCATTTGTGCTGCTAATACTTTAGACTGAGTAATTTATAAACAACAGAAATTTATTGCTCACAGTTCTGGAGGCCTGGGAATACATGATCAAGGCACGGGCAGACCCGGTGGCTACAGAGATCTAGGTCTCTGCTTCAAAGACAGCAAGATAGCGCCTCTTTGCTGCATCCTTACATGGTGCAAGGGGCAAACACACCCCCACCAATCTCTTTCACAAAGGCACTAATCTACGTCCAAGAGGCCCCACCTTCTAAGGTTATCACATTGAGGATTAAGTTTCAACATATGAATTTTGGAAGGACACCAATGTTCAAATCACAGCACACAGCATTCAGGGAGACTGATTCAAGATGAAAGTCAGAGCACATCACTCTTCTCTGCCCATGGCTTTTGTCTTTCTTGGAGAAAAAGTCAAGTCTTTGCAATGGCAGGCAAGACCCCAGCTGGTTGATCCATACCACAGCCACCAGCTCTGACCTTTCCTCCTAAGACATGCATCCTTGACCTCTCAGCCCCAGCTGCACTCTCTCCCTCATCATTTCCTAAACTTGCCGAGCTCACTCCTGCCTGCAGACTTTCCTTTCACATCCCTCTGCCTAGAACACTCTCCCTCCACTTCTCTCAGCTCTAAGGTCAATGTCATTTGCCCGGAAAGGGCTTCCCTGGCTGTGCCCTGTGAAGTGGACTGCCCCCTCCCTATGAAAGTTGCTGTTCCCACACATTCTGCAGTTTTTCTCCTTGATCCTCTTTGTGCGTTTCTCTCTTTCTTCCCTATTTTATCTTTCTTTGTGATACTTTTGGAAGATACTTGAACTACCGCCTCCGAGTGTTAGACTTTGTAATTGCAATAAAGTGCAAGTCAAATCTCTTCAAAACAGCACAGCAGAGACTCATTTCATCTGTTAGTAATATGAGGACACTTTATTTACCTCCCAGAATTGTCTTGCCAATTTAGAGAGATCCTATCTGCAAAGTGCTCAGGAAGTATTTTCCATGCAACTGGTGGTTAAAATTTTATTATTCAACATTAGCAAAGGCATGTGTGCTCTGTCCTTGGCATCTAATAGTAAACTGTTAGGACCATCTACAGGCAGAGAAGGAGGCAGCTTAAGTCTCCCATGTCTTGCCAGGTCATTAGGTATGGGCGCATCAATTTGTAATAATCCGATAAAACGGTGTGCCGAGTTTAGAGGAAAACGGAGTTGTCATGAGAGTAAAGCCTGGCTCCAATCCCCAGTGCAAACATGGCTGGGTAATAAATATGGCCAGCTTTGGTGGAATGCTCACTGCTGTGGTTTGAGTGTTTGTGTCCCTCCAAAATTCCCATGAAAATTAACTTCCCATGCAGTAGTTTAGGGAGGTGGGGACTTTCAGAGATGATTAGGCTGTGAGAGCTCTGCCCTCATGAATGGGACTGTGCCCTTATAAGCCCTCAAGGGGGTCTCTTTGGTCATTTTGCCCTTTCACCCTTCTGCCATGTGAGGACACAGTGTGAGTCACCATCTGTGAAGCAGAAAACAGCCCTCACCGGACACCAAATCTGCCAGTGCCTTGGTCTTGGACTTCCCAGCCTCCAGAACTGTGAGACAAATTTCTATTACTTATAAATTACCCATCTAAGGCATTTTGTTACAGTAGCAGGAAGGGAGGGAGACTCATGCTGTCTGAGTCTCATGATGATCCAGTGAAGTTGGAATTACCATTGGTTCTTTCTCTCGGAGGAACTGGGTTCAGGTCTGCCCAAGGTCCCAAGGCAGTGAGGTCAGAACTGGGGAGGAAGCCCGCTTTACTTCAATTCCACAGTCCGTGATGTTGATGTTATTTGGGTGGGGGTTAGAAGGCACAGGCTTGGGATCCGGAAAGACAAGGCTTTGCTTCTAATGCCAATTCTGACTCAGACCCATCCCATCTGAAGTGCCTGCACATAGGAAATGCTACATTTCCATGGGCGTCTTCTAATATCAATTTATATGTTTAGACATTGCAAGGTGGTGTTTCTGCAACATCTTTGTGGAGTACACTTACTCAAAATCATTTTCTACCAAAAACTACTGACCAGTGGAAATTTCCAATGATGCAATTGCATTTCACACCATGATTTATATGCTTTAAATTAGCTAAACTGGAATCACTTTAGAATAGGAACATTTAGATGAGCCAGTGAAGCTTTCTATAAATGTCATTAGATGCCACAGGGGAGAGAAGTTGTAGACACTAATGTGAGTATCAGCCTATCTACTTGAGACTTATTACTGTTATTATGAATTTATTCCCATCAAAATTACCCGTCTTTGCAAATTCAGCATGCAATCTCACGTATAGTCTCAGAGGACTATTTTCTCTCCAGAGATAACTATAAGATATATTAGAAATAAGGCGAGAGCCATGAATGGTCAGGTAAAAATACTATTCCAATGGGTAGCATTTCTTTTGAAATATCAGCAAATAATATGATCAGGGCAATCATTTTTTATAAACAAAGATAGTTTCTTTTTTATGCTTCCAATCATTGCTATGCTTCTTAATAGCCTTGGAGTTTTGTTTTGGTTTTTTTTTCTTACTAAAGTAAAAAAAAATGTATTTTTCTCCATTGTTTTGCTGAGATGCATAATATGTGAAAATGTATACATGAATGAGACTCTGGAAAAAAATGAACCAGAAATTGATTTTTGCTCCTTTCCTAAAAATGCCTTTACAGTTGTTCTGTTGTTGCTAAAATGGAACATTTTACAACATTCTATGTGAAGGGTTAAATCAGTGTTTTCAAAATTATCATCATGTTTTAGGCGTAGTTTATATACATAAACAATACAAATCTTTAAGTGAGAAGTTCACTGAAATTTTACATATTAATATATCTATGTCAACATCCCTTCAGTCAAAATATAAACTACTTACAGGACCCAGAAGGCTTGTTTAAAGTATTAATATACTCCTTCTCAACCTGTATCATCACCTTACCAAGAAGCTGGCATCATTCTGACATCTATTATTGTAGATTAGTTTAGCTTTTCTTAAACTGTAGATAAATGAAGTCATACTTGTCTCTGACGTTTTTTTCTTCATCATTTTGTCCGTGAGATTCATTCATGTTGTTGACTGCATTAAGAGCTCATCTTATTTTATTATTACTTTATTTTTTTGTAAAACAGACTGTAATTTTTTTTTATCCATTGTATCATTGATGGATATGTGGGTCGTTCTGGTTTTTCGCTGTTTAGAATATAGCCACAATGAGCACTTTTGTAGCTTTGTTGGACATAGGTATCCAGCCATCCTGGGTACACACACCTAGGGATGAAATGGCTGTTGGCAGGGTGTGCATGTGCTTGGCTTTAGCTGACACTGCCAAGACGTGCTCCACAGACATGCAAGTACTTGGAATTGTCAGTTGTTTTACAGTCTCATCCATTTTAGTAGCTGGGCAGTGGTGTGTCATTCTGGCTATAACTGATATTTTCCTGATGAGTGAGGGTGTTGAGTAACTTTTCATGTGTTTATTGGCCACTTACAAATCCCTATTTGGAAACTGCCCATTTAAGTCTTCTGCAAATGCTTGAGTTGTCTTTTATATATTGATTTGTAGGATTTTGTATTGATTCGTAGGATTCATTTGTAGGATTTCTTTCTGTATTCTGGGCATTAGTCCTTTTGAGGCTATCATGCCTCATTCTCTATTATATCCTTTAACTCTCTTGGTGGTATCTGCTGATAAACACAATTTCTAAATTTTAATGAAAACCAATTTACCTGGGTTTTGAAAAATGCCTAGTGATTTTTGTGTCCTGTTTAAAAATTGTTTTATAGCCCAAGTTCATAAGCATGTTCTTCTGGTTTTAGTCCTCGACTTTTACTGATTACTTTTCATACATGGTCTGTGATCTATTTCATATTAATTTACTTGAGGGAGAGGTAAAGTTTCATTTTTTGAAATATTGAGATCCAGTTGAACCAACATCACATAGTGAATGGAGCACTTTTCCCCCCAGTGAATTCCTGTGGCACCATTTCATAAATAAGTTGGCTGCATAGATGGGACATTTTCCAGATGCTAGACTCTGTTTTCCGCTGCCTGGTCTCTTGCTACTGTCGTGATTCCTATAGCTTCATTATAAGTCTTGATGTCTGGTAAATGAGGGCCTTTGGTCTTCCTCAAGACTACCTTAGCTAATCTAGGCCCTGTGGCTTTCCATATAAATTTTACAGATCAGCGTCTTAATTTCCACAAGACCCTCGTGAAATATTGATAGTGATGGCATTGAACCTATAAATCAAGCCAGGGAGAATGGGTATCTTTAAAATATTGAGTCCTCCCAACTATAAACATGATCTATTTCCCTACTTAGGTCTTTTATTTCTCTCTGCATTTCTTTGTTGTTTCCCGTGCAGAAGCATTCACGTAATTAATTAGATTGATTTGTGTGTGCACGTGTGTTCATTTATTTGTTGCCTTATGTTTAAATTTCTAATTCATTGTCCCTTGTATCTTGCCAAATTTTACTAAATTATGAAAGAACTATTTGACCTTAACCTTTGGTCAAGCCAATGACGATTGAAGTCATTTTTAAACTCCTTGCTGCACAAACATTTATCAAGATACAGAGATGACATCCGACATCCATCTTCCTTTCCATTCTCACTGGCTGCCCCAGGCTGTTTCAGATACAACCAGGTCTCAGCAAATTTTTGCCACAGTCCCCTGACGGATCATCAGTCACACTCCACACCCATCCTAGCACACAGCATTTCAAGATTAGTCATTATTAAACATCACTCTCATCATAGCATTTTCTGATCACATCTCCATCACTTCCGCATATTTTTGATGAAGCATCAGTGCGGCACTTTTTCCAAGCATGTCCCTTCCTCTTCTTCCAGGTACACTCCAGACATCGAATGGAGCCAGCCGCCTTGCACGCTGGTGATCCTACACCCACGCCAGCCCCTCTTGCACCCTTGTGTCTGTCTCTTCTGGTCTCCAGCCCTCAAGAAACACATATATCAAAGTTGGGTTTTTCAATAACATATTTTACGAGCTCTCAACCAAATACAGTCAAGTGCTTCTTTGAAATCTTGCAGTTCTTTTGGGCACATTTTTCAGTATACCCTGTAAACTACTAACGTGAGGAGATGTTTGCTCCCAGCCTTCCTCTGACACGGTTTTGTCCTTCTTTGTATCCCTGATAGCATATTCAGCACAGTCTTTGATTCATGGCTGATACTTGAAAATACATGTCAACTTAAATCTAACTTTAATAGATGCAAGAAGAAAACTGTAATGCGCGGTGCTACCTACTCTGTTTGACTTATGTCGGCCGTAGGATCCTGAGAAGACCTTTTGAAGTGCTGAAATGAAAAATAAGCAAAGCTTCATTATGCTCCGGCTAGAGTATCGTTAAAAAAAATTCTGAACCTTCAGCTTTTTAAAGTATATAATTTATGTGCATCATAAAACAACCCTTTGTTTTCACAAGTCAACATTCTTTATGTAATCTGTCAAAGTGCATTCTCAGTAAATTGCCTTGATGAACATGCCAGCTCAGTCAGTTTCTTTTAAGGCAGGGAGAAGAGAGAAAGAAAGAAAAAAAAAAATTTTTTTTTTTTTTTGCAGCAGTAGAAAAGAAAGTAAATAGAACAGGTCTAGACTTTGCTGCATATTTTTACATACAAGCTTGCAAATAATTGCCCTTAACACTCTCCTGAGCCAGAATTCTGCCTTGAAATTTGCAATTCATGAGCCCTGTTTTCACTTTGGAACAGACACAGAGTGTCAGTGTCGGCTCCGGCCCCACAGTGCCCCGTGAACAGGCCCTGAGCACGCACAGACTTGACAAGGTTTTACAAGCACAGCGAGGAAAGCGTCCTCAGCGCCACACACCCAAGCTCCGGCACTGTGAGGTCCTAGGCAAGTCTCTGACTTCTGGAGACCCTACCTGCTGGGCGTCACCCGGAAGACTTCACAGACTGGGTTTTGGTTAGTTTTGAAATGACTTTTCCCCATGTAGGAGCTGGTATAGCTGATAGAACATAATAAAACTGCCTGCATATATTTTCTGTGAATATTTAAAATAGATTTCTTAGTTTTCCTCCCCCAACAGAGGGTGGGGTGGAGTGATGTTTTCTATAAAAATGTGGGAAAACAGAATAGCAGAGAAATGCACTTTTTGTCTTGTCAAGGTCTCACTTTGTCACCCAGGGTGGAGTACAGTGGCATCATAATAGCTCACTGCAGCCTTGAACTCCTGAGCTTAAGCTATCCTCCCGCCTCAGCCTCCCAAGTGGCTGGGACTACAGGCATATGCCACCTCACCTGACTAATTTTTTGTTTTCTGTAGAGATGGGGTCTTGCTATGTTGCCCAGGCTGGTCTCAAACTCTTGAACTCAAGCAGTCCTCCCGCTTCAGCCTCCCAAAGTGCTGGGATTACAGGCATGAACCACCAGGCCTGGCTTTGTCTTGTCTTAATGGGGGCTTTTGACGAACAGAGACTTAGCCTAAAACATGTTGATTCAAAAACAAAATATCCACGTTGTTTCATTATGTATCTTTGTAATAAGCATGGATGTGCAAATATCCATTTTTACACACATATACTCATTTAGAGAAAATAACTTGCGCCTCACTTTGGTACTTAGCCAGCCGTAGGAGGGCTGCCACCTGCTCTGTTAACTCCAGTCCCTCCGCAAAATTGGATGGGGCCGAGAGGGAGATCCTCTCTCCTGGAGTTCTCCCTACTCCCATCGAGTCCCGACTGTTGTTTCCATGGGCAGAAAGATGCACGTACTGCTACAGAAAACTACAAGATTCTTCTACAACATGATGTCAAATAAATGATAAAGGGAATTAATCTGTGAACATTTCATTAATATTTGTTGTTGTGTGTACACACTTTGTCACTGTGATGTTTTTCTACTTTATAACTCATACCAATGCCATCCAGATGTGCCCTTTTTATTCTCCAGGCATCGTCAGGGTAAAAATGAGCTTCTAGTAAATGGGCTGTCAGAACGTCCTTGGTCTGAAGACGTTGCGCGGGAGATGGGTGTAAGGCTTCCCAGAACGGCGTGGGAAGGTCAGAAGCAGATGGATACAGTCTGACTCTCAACACTTACACCGTGGGCCAAAGCAGGAACCCACTCTCGCCCCTACGCCCTTCTCCATAAACCGGCCATCCCACCCACCTGGAGCAGCCTCTCTGGACCCCCGAGCTGTGACCAGCCCATCCCTTGCAGCCCGTCAGCACATCCCTTGCAGGCCCTCACCACACCCATGGACTCCTCACTGCACATCGCAACAGCCCCCCAATGAGTCCCGGGTCACCCCATGCCATCATGCTCCCGCTCTCACCTGCAGCCATAAGAGCATTTCCAGCTGCGTCCTTGTTGGACAATCCTGCCTTTTCTGCAAAGCTAAGAATCCACCTGGGCTAACCCTCCGGCCTCGAGGAGGGGCAGTCTGAGAAGGTAGAACTCAGTCCTGCAGAGCAAGGTGGAACTGGTTGCATCCCCGCTGTGTCTCTCTGAAATGTGCATTATTTTCTTTTTTTTCAGAAGGATGTTGCTTTTCTACGTATGCATATAAAATATGTGGTGATTAAAGATACTTGGTTGTCTCACTTTGGATGTGTCTGTCACCATGTGAGCAGTTGTTTCCAAAGGTGACAACCTGAGAAAGACGTACAGGACCCAGAACACATGCAGCTATCTAAGACGGAACAACCCACACTTTTACCCCTCACAACACTGGCATCCAAAATCCCGACCGCGGCAGCCAGGCCTGCTCTGTTCAGCACTAGACTTACAGAACGCGGTGTTGGAATTGAGCGTCTCACTCAAATAGTTAGCAAATACCCAAATGAATGAATGGATGGGAAGAAATAGATGAGGAAACAGCTGCATTGCGACGAGATTATTCTGCAGGAACCAGACGCAAAGACGACCCCACGCTACGTCCTTTCTCCTAAGGGCCGGGCAGCTCCCATTCCCACTGCCCTTCAGAGGTGCAGACCCTGGGGCAGAAATTGGGCGGCCGAGGAGGAGCCTTTGACACAGGTGAGCAGAAGAGTCCCCTAGTCCTTTTGGCTTTCGGGAATTGAGTTCAAAGGGCGCCCCAGGTGGTGACTTCACATATTCTTTACTGCCATGGCGTTGCTGCTTTGGAAAATCAATCTCAGCTGTGCCAGGCAGAGCTAATTTAATCGTCAGAAAGGTGTTAGACATTCTACGCCCCTTGCCCGGTCCCCCAGGCCCCATACAGACTGGACTCAGATCTGCTCTTTGTGTCATTTTCCAGCTTGTTGTTTAAAGCTACTCAGTCAATACGGGGCACGTCCTTTCTACTCAGAGGCAAACCCCTAAAGGCAAGGTCACGGTTTGTTCTTTAGGGTCCAGAATGCCTCGTGCGGATAGGTTGTGCTCTCGCATACACTCTTAGGTACAGTCGACCTTGAACAACACAGGAGTTTGGGATGTCAGAAATCCATGTGTAACTTTGGACACCCCACAAACTGAACTACTAACTGCCTGCTGTTGACTGGAAGCCTTACTAAGAACATAAACAGTCAATTAACACATGTTCTGTACGTTATATGCATCGTGTCCTGTATTCTTACGATAAAGTAAGCTAGAGAAAAGAAAACCATAAGGAAGAGAAAACATATTTACTCTCCATTAAGTGGAAATGGATCGTCACAAAGGTCTTCATCCTCATTGTCCTCACACTGAGCAGGCTGAGGAGGAGGAGGAGGAGGAGGGGTTGGTCTTGCTGTCTCAGGCCTGGCAGAGATGGAAGAAAATCCCCACATGAGTCGGCCTGTGCAGTTCAAACCCGTGTTGTCCGAGGGTCAACTGTATTCCCTTTGTTTTCTGTGTTTACGTTTTGTAGTTTGCTTGTGATGGGCCCCTTATTCAAGGAAATGAAGAAACCGTGACTCTCTGCATCCATATCCATTTTCACAAACAATATCTCAGCACGTGAATGCGCGGCTCCCTGGGATTCATTTCTAAAGACAGACTCGAGCGGAGTTTTACTTAGATGTGGTCTCTAGTCTTCACGGTTATGCGACATCTCGATTCTAAGTGGATTTGTACGGTTATCTGGCATTGTATCCAGTACTCAAACAGAGCTTTGCCGTAATTCCTTTCCCAAGATGGCAAGGAAAGCCAGCCATGGTGTGGATTTAGTGGGCGAAGGCACCTGGGAGCCACCCCCAGTTCCAGACACCTGGGACGAGTACGGGCAGCCTCTACATCTTATTTGACATCACGGTCAAGTGGGGCTAATATTTATCTTCCTTGAGTCTTGGTCTCTTGCAAGCTTCACATACACACAGGTAATTAGTATTCATGGCGTGGTTTACGTTCCTGAGATTCCTGTGCAGACTAGAAGTATGGCAAAAAATAGTTTGTGTGCAGTGAGGTTGAGGGACTTTGTAAATAGTGCAGCCCACATTCCCCTCAGAGACATAGCCAATAACAGCACACAGTAACGTGATTTGAAAGCTTTTGCGTGTATCTTCTACAACCTTTTGCTGGGGGATTCAGTTTAAGTATTAGAACACAAATAAGTTCAAGGAGTCTACTATCCTTAAAATTAAAGGGATTGAATGAGATTACCTTTAATATTTCTCCCAACTTATGGATTCATGATGTATTTGTGAACAGTAAAAAAAAAAAAAATCCTAAACATTATCTGCTGTGGAATATAAAATATTCATTCTTATCAGATAACACAACTCTCCTTCTAAACCCCTGGTTTCAGGAAATAATCTGAAATTTTCTCCTTTTACAGAATATTTTAAAACTACATATGACCTTGGCCAATCCCAAATGGCCAAGATTTGACTCTTCTATAACACTGAGACCTGAAGATGTACTATTTTAACTTTTCCATTTGAAAATAGTATTCTCCCAGGCATTTAGATATATGCAGTACTATAACATAAGTACATGCAGGTTCACAAACATTATCTTATCTTGGATTTTTGCCACTTCACAAGATGACTCACATAAGGTTAACTATGGGCTTAGGTAAATATTCTTATTAAACAGAATATATTACTTTGTAGATCTGCATTGAGTGCTCAAAATCTTTTTAATTATGAATAAAACAAACACTCAACACTTATATACTTACACCATAAAAAAAAATTTCTCTCCTAGACTCTGGCAAGTAAATTGCTGGGGAGTTTCACAGCATTCCAGGGGACTGTATACACTGTGACTTCATTTGAATGGGGTTTTGCTTGTTTTTCCAATATATTACAATCAAGAGCCAGGTAAAAAAGAAACAGAATTTGAACAGTGTTTACATTTCTTGCAGGAATAGCATTGGACATCAAAAGATAAGTGTGTTACAGGTAGATAGATAGATAGCTAGATAGATAGGCAGATAAATAGAAGAATTATATTTCTGGTGACTAGAGAAACCAGACAAAAGAAAAGACCAATGGTTATTAAAAGTCAACTATATTTTCATCTTCCACACCTTGCTGAAAGATAAGGAAGAATGTTGGTTCCTAACATGAGAACACCTGCAAAGTTGAACTTTTTTCAATTCTGGATTCCTCAGTACATCAACTTTTAAAATTTAGGACACATCCCTTGCATTGACTACAATGGAAAAATTTTTTTATAGTGGTTAGTTTAGCTTGGCATATCCTATCACGTCTGTTGTGAATGAACGTGGAATAAAAGAAATAAGAAATGTAGAGAATAAATAAGAAGGGTTAATAGAAGGTCAGTTCTCAAGGTTGTAAACGAAGGTCAGTACTTTATATGAAGCTAGAGGAAGATGCTTGCTAACAGTAATAGTTAAAATTTGACCTCCATTATATGAGTATTCTTTAAAAGTAGGTAGAAGCCTCAAAGACTTGACTCTATTCTGTTGTTCAAAAGGCTGACATGGCCATTGACCATCGAGAACTGATTATTCCAGCTCTTTTAAAGATCAGGGATAGATTCCCATTGGACATTTTACATTATTGTTTAGGAAGGTAGTTGTAAAGAGTTGATTCATAATTTGTTTTGTGTTTTATTTTTTATCATAACCACATCTTGAAATTTCAGAATGCTGCAAATGGAAAAAAACTCTTTTAGATAAAGTCTGACTAATGATCGAGGTAAAAATAATCTTTCATCATGTTTTCATGTTGTCCCTGATCCCCATAATTTTCCACATTTTAGGACAATTTTCATCAAGTACGTTGCATCCGCCCAAGTGATGTATGCAGGGGCTCCTCTGAATGGTAGAGATACATTTTATATGATGCTTTAAGAAACATGTCTCCATACATTATCACATTATCATTCTAACAGGCATAAACATGTGCAGGATGGACAGCACGGACAGTCAATATAAAAACAAGTATGTTGATTGGGAAAAGGAGACAGGGTAAGGCATGTCAGTCATCCAACCAGGAGCCATCCAGGAGTGCTTCAGAGCCAGAACAAAAGCAACGGTGGGGGACAAAAGAGACTCACCCCTCTCTTTTTGGCATTCAAATTAGAAATGACACAGTGGCAAGATGTTCCTAAAAAGAGAACATATGAAAGTACACAGCTTAAGAAAATAAATATTAAGGATTATTATTTGCTCCTTGAAACAACAGATACATAGGTAGCCATCCAGAAAGGATTAAAAAAAAAGGTATGGCTGACGGTCTAAACATTGACTAAGTTATTTCCTCCACATAAAAAAGGAATGTCTGTCATAAACAGCTAGTATACATTAATTGGCTTATTCATTTTACAATGAAGATTTGTTATTCCTATGTGCCACAGATTGAGTTAAGCATAGGGGAAAAAAGAGTGAGCAAAACAAAAATCAAAACGAATTCATATTTTCTGCCTCATGGAATGTGTAGTCTCTTGGCCAAGGTAAATGTTAAACAAATTGCTCAAAATACAAATGTTAATTATCTGTTATCCAACATGGAGGAGAAACTCATGTGATGTAGACCCGGGAATCAGTGAATCGTGTTCTGCAGGAGTAACATTTGAATGGAGATCTGAAAGTGAAGATTTCTGTGTCCAGACAAAGTCGTCTCTGTCAATTCCTTAACCACAAAGATGAAGAAATTGAAGCTCCAAGGTGGCTGAGCCAGGTGACATCAACCTCAAGACTAAGACTCCAGTCTTCCAACACCAAGTCCTGCTAACTTTTTTCCTATCACGTCACATTTTCTCTTCCAATCTACTTAATTTAAGAAAAAAATTAAAAATGTTTGATTAAATTGCAACTGCTTTGACTGAAGGCTTGGGAATTTTTATTTGGTTTTGTTCTGTGTGGATTCAATTTATGTGAGTATGTTTGGCACTTGATTGAAGTAAATTATTGTTGAATCAATCAATTAACCAAATTCTTTAAATAGCTTTCTGCATCATTTTGTATTACTTAAATCTATCTTGTTAACATAGCAAAGGAAAACTTGTACCATCTAAGAAAAATCACAGGTCAGAAAGAATTTGACATCTGGAAACACATTTTAGAATGCTTAAACATGTGTGATAGCTATTTTTTGCCCCCAACAAGAACAAAGACAGATTTACCTAGAGATTTATTAGCACAACATATTTTTTGTGGCAAAATTAGCATGAGTCTAACTTTTCATATGTACAAAAAAAGTAAAAATCAGATAAAATCTTCCTGGTTAACCTATCATTCACAAGATAGAGCATTTTTAAAAAATAGTATGCAACACTAAACACTTAGGCATTTATTTAAATATTAGATGACTTAGGTTTCTTCAATTAAAAGATATATTGGTCTGCTTTTAAAATGACAATGAATTTGAATTGTAAAAGTTGAAATTCTTAAAAACATAATTTATAATTATACTTTTGATCCTTGTAGTCATATAAATGGTAAGCTTAGCTGTATTTGGAAAGTAACAAAAAGTTAATTTGTTAATTTCTCATACACTGTTCAGCCACAGTGAATTGTTTAAGAGTAGAGAGTAAATAAAGAGCAAGCAAAGTGCTGTTTCCTGTTTCTGGAATGACATTTTTAGTGTACATGACGATTTTTTTGCTGTGCTAGAATTTTACTGCAAACTATTCTAAAATAATCACTCATACAGAATGGGCAAAACCAGGTAGGGAAACTTCTCATCAGTATTTACCCTGACCAAGACTGTATTTTTGTCCAAATGTACCAAAATGATTCCAAAGATTTAATGGTCTTAGGTTATCGTGTGAGTGTTAGGATCCTGCTAGACCAAACAGGGTTTATTTTGAGTCCTAGAGGAACTATTTACAACACTCTTCCAGAAAGCTGGTATATGAAAATTAACAAATCCAGCCTGTCACATAGGAATAACAGCAAGACTGTGCGTTGTGGTTTACAGGGTACACAGAGAGCATTTACCATGTCTCGTTGTGTTATTCCTCACCACAACCCTGTCAGTGAGCAATGGCGGACGGTGGAACAACTGGACTACATTTCGGAGATGAGTGACTTCTTATAAGATACAAGCAAGAGGGTATATAGACAAAACAAGAACAGAGGTCTCTTAACTCTAAACTCCGCACATCCCCATCTTTTGTGCTGCATTTATTTCTGCGTTCTACGGACATGCTGGTTAACCCTCAGGCACTGATCTGACAGTGGGCACTAAGTACCAGTCTTCCTCCAGCCACATTCTCAGAGTTGAAGTGATCAGGACATTGCCACAATACTGTATAGGTGGGGTACTTGTAGGTACCTCGATAATCTTGAAATCACCAACCCAGGTCACAAATATCTCTAAATAGAGGTTGTATTGATTCTAGAGGGCTGACCCAATATTGTCATAAGGTGATGTGTTATACATATGATATAAATTCATATAAAAGCTATTTAGATGCCTGGGGCCTAAAAACTCTAAAAGTTACGTTCATTCTGGGCGAAGCTCACTGCAGATAATTAATAATCTTAAATCCGATACAAACCAATTAACCCCACTGTGGACCCAGGCAGTATCACCAGAGAAGCACAATCATTTCTACTTGAAAGATGGCCCAACATTAATGAGTCCTCAGGCAACTATCTATGCGGAAATACGATCTCTCCAAAATATATGCTCATCTAGAGAGTGGAAGCCAAAGAGACGCTGACCGCTTTCTGTAACGGTGGAATCACGGCTGCACGTAATAGAACCACAAGGCAGGAAACAAGTTCTGGACATTTACAATAAATGGGAGGAGTACCATGAAGTTTACGCACAGCGCTTCCCTGTGTGGTTGTAGGAGATGGAGGATGGAAGAATCCAGTGATCGTCTCTCGTGGGGTCACCTTGTTTATGTCAGCATTTCTCCCCCAGTGTTGGGTTTGTGAAAGGGGAAATGTGTTCCCAGGCAGTTTCTGGGACCTTCGGATCTAGGGGGACACTTTCTCCCACGGCCCTTACAGGCAAAGGAAAGCCAAGCTGGCAGACATATGGAAACTCTTGGCCACATCACCCCAATCCTCTGCCAGGGCCAGGCGCTGAGTATGATGAAAAGTTCATATAGTTGGTGTTGACACAGATTAAGGTCTAATTTTGCTTCATTTTACATTATCAAATCTCAAACATGTAAGCACAGTCCTCCTATAACTCCATACAGGGTGAGTTATAAGACAAAAATGTGTTGAAAGCTCTCCAAAAGACCTCCTACATTGATAATTATGTTAGTGGCAGAGTTTGGTGTGGGTCTCTTTAAATCATGCATCTTAACTGATCGCGGGGGCTCATTCCTCCCTAACAAGGCTCCACATATAGCAGAGATTAATTACTTCCAGGAGGCTATTTTACCAAATGATTCCCAATGGGAAAAGGGGCATTTGAAATACCGACGGGACAATTTACAGTTTGCGGTGAAAGAGTCATTTCAATACCAGCTGTTATGGATTAGGCGTGTTCACACTGCACAAAGCTCAGGAATGACATGTAACTAGGAATTACATGCGGTGTTTTCTGGGAGAGGTAACATCATTGTCTTTCACTGTAAGAGCTCCTGGGGGATGAGACAGCTTGGATGAGGAAAAAATGCACTGAACTAGGACTCTAGGATCTGAAAAGCACCATTTCTGGAGGCCTGGCACTTGCTTGTGATATAATCTCGTGAAATTCACTTGACTT
Source organism: Indri indri (assembly GCA_004363605.1). Taxonomy (NCBI): domain Eukaryota; kingdom Metazoa; phylum Chordata; class Mammalia; order Primates; family Indriidae; genus Indri; species Indri indri. The sequence goes on along the minus strand of RJWJ010005015.1, from coordinate 4,916 downwards.
GCCCAAAGGGTAAAAGAAGGACACAGATCAACAGAGAAAACCCACTGTTATCAATTTATTTATTTGGGTTTATATATTTGGGTTTCAAGTGTTTTTTTAAATTACTCTATAAGTTAAAAGGTTTAAAAATAATTTAGTCTGTTGATTACCCCGTGTTAAGCGTGATGCTGTTTCCATTGGAACAGGGACGGGGAAATGCTTGTCCTACACTCAGAAAGCGCACAGGCTATTGCAGAAGACATACAGAGTCCAGCCCCACCATTTATAGACTCCGTGTGTGCAAATCCGCCTCCTTGCTAAACTTTGTTATCTAGTGCTTTCCCACTCCTCCACACACACGGAGTGGTGAAAACCTTCGGTGGACCAACACCCAAGTTGTTCACATTTTTGTGTTTTTCTTGGTGATTCTGCTGTTTCAAATGACACCTGAGAATTGTGCTGAAGCGCTGTCTCATGTTGCTAAGCACAAAAAGGCTGCAGTGTGTTCTGCAGAGAAAATAGGTGTGTTCAATTAGCTTTATTCAGGCATGAGTCATGGAGATGTTGGCCGTACATTCAACACAAATGAAACAACAATGTATATTAAATAAGGTGTCTTTAAACAGAAACGCCCAAAGCAAGGTCATGTATTGACCGGTTGATGAAAGTGTTGTGACTAGAGGTTCATAGGCACCTGCCCTGTATTCCCCCTGGGAGCAATGAAATATGATAATTCAGTGTTCGCAGTGACTTTATAGAGCATAACTACCACAAATAATGAGAATCTATGTGTACGCATGTGTGTGTATGTGTATATGTATGTTATTATGCTGCAGGAAGTCTGCGTACGTGTTGCAGGAGCACATAGAACAGCCACACTAGAAAAGGGTGCCTGGGTGCAACTCTAGCGCGTGGTCATAAGAACACAGCAGTAGAACATGGTCTGCTCTCTTTGCTGACCGTGGTCTGCCTCTAGTTGGATCTTGTCCTTCCTGAGCAGTCAGAGAACCAGTCACCATTGCCTGGTTAGTTTCAGTCCACTGACAGCTGAGCCGTGAAAAGAAGTTTAAAAGACTTCTCTTGGATACTCTGATGTCAAACATCCTACATGGACATAGCCTTGTTTTGGAGAAAACTTCTAAAATTCCACTTCTGAAAGATTTTTTAAGTGCCAAATATGACAAAAATTAGTCTCATTTCTTGAATATTGATGCAAGGAGCAAAACAAAATATCGGCTAATAGACACTCATTTCCCTTCTTCCAAAGTTCCTCCTGTATAATGAATTACCTGGCCAAGAGCCAGAAAGACGTTTCTGACGTATTAGTTGAAGGAGGATGCAGGAATAAATAGGCAGAACACAGAGGATGTTCAGGGCAGTGAAACCACGCTGTATGATACTGGAATGGTGGATACATGCCATTATGCACTTGTACGATACAGGCAGTGTGAACAAATGCAGGGATGAAACCAGCTGCTGTTTAAAGAGCACATCGTGATAGCGTTGCACCATAGCAATCTGAGGATGCATCCCTGGTAATGCTAGCAAACATTGTTGAGGGCCAAAACAATACAGCAAAGCAATTAGATTCTCCTGCTACTGCACAAAAAGAGACATCCGGAAAAGTTAGCATTCACTTTAATAAAGTTCCTTAGTAAGGTCAGAAGAGTTCACTACTTTTACTGCATTCTTCATCTGAAAGGTGACACAAGACAAATCTCATCCTCACACTAAGCAGTGAAGCAATAGAAATATTTTTAAGCACAATGAAAATAAATAGAAATGTTCTGCTATCATCAAAATAGTTCAACCAGTCTCATGAAAGTTCCAGTCACTAAAAAACATTATAGAACAGTTTGAAAAGTATTAGAGTTCGTTAGAGAAAACACAAGAATTCAGAAAGATACCTCTATAAAAAAGTTTCTATATCCAAATAGCACTCAGAAAATATTACACCAGAAAAATTGCATTCATAGTAGCAAGCAGAATAATTAGATTTCCAGGAGTAAATGTAGCAAGTGCTACGAATAAAAGCTGTAGGAAACCAGAAAGCTCCAGAAGCATAAACTGTCACTAAGTGAGATGACACAATATTGTAGACACGTGGGTACTGCCTAAATTAATTTGCAACAATTCAAAGAAACTCAGCCAGATTCCCTTAGCTGACTTTTAAAATTCACCTGGAGTGAAAGAATAGCCAGAAAAATGATGACAAGAGAAATTATGGGGTGGGGGATGGGAAGACAGGGCTGTAGGACTGTAGTGAAAGGCGGAATAGACAGAATCTGGAATAGATGGAGAACTCGAAGCCAGAACACGGGACCAGACAGATGGGTGCAGTGGCTGCGGAAGCCAGCACGCCAAACCACCGCGCACAGGCCAGTTATTCAAATGGAAACTGGATTTCTACCTCGTGCCACACAACCAGCTGCATTCCAGATACATTAAAAATGTATGTGCAGTAAACAAAACTGTAACAGTACGAAAAACATGAGTGACTTTTTTATGCTCTTTTGTGGTGGAAGGTATTTTTGGGTATGACAATAAGAAATGAAAGTGCAAAGAAAAATCTTGACATTTCACTCATTCTGTATGAAAAAATGCAGCATATTCAAGTAAAAATGACACCATTATCTGGAATAAATGGTCATACTGTGTCAATAAGCAAGAAGTTAACGTGTGTTCCTTAGCCCAAAATGCCCTTTACAATTAACAAAACAATAGTGGGTAAAGGCATAAACAGGCAATTTCCAGAAGAAGGAAAAATAATAAACACAAAAATATTTCAACCTCACTACTATTAATATCCCCTACAAACACACACACACATGCACACACACAAAATAGTGTGAGGTTTTTATTATTTTTCCTGCTATGTTGGCGTATATTTGACAAAGTGGTAATTCATATTTTTTAAACGGGCTGAAATGGAAACCTACATTCAACCTTACTGGTATTATAAATGTGTAAATTTATACAAATTTTCACAATATACATATTCACTCTATAATTCAACCTTAAAGGCTATATATGTCTTGCGAATGTAATTTTCAAATGAGCTAATGTATGGAAATATTTGCACAATTGCACAAAGATATACCTATCTAGAAAAGATGAATAGATGTAAATATACAGGTACACAAATCCAGGTGTTTATTTTCACATAGCAAAAAATGAAAACAGAATTGTTCGTCAATAGAAAATGGTTAAATGAGTTATCTTACATTCAGCCAATGGAACAGCGCCCTGCACTTTGAAGTATTGCTGTGGGGATGAAAAATGTGTGGAAAGATGATAATAATGTATCATTAGGTGACTGTATTATAAGAGCCATTGTGTGTACATACAGATCTCCAATACATCCTATGGGCCTAGGAGGAAGAACTGAACTACAAGGAGTGGTTGTTTAGCTTAGAATTTTAAAAACTTATCTTTATATACAAATCTATTACTTTGGAAAAAAAAAAAAAGAAACATGCACGGTTCAAACCAAAGTAACAATAACAAAAAAATACGTCCAATCTAGAGGTATGATTTGGAAGGCAAGATATGTCTGAGCAAAATAGACAACTAATACTGAGAATATTTTGAGTTCAAATTTGAAGCATTTTACACGAGTTCTGCAGTTCAAATAGGAGATCCTCCTTCGTAGAGGGAGAATCAGGCTCAATTTGTTGGGCTCTTCCAGCTGTGTCTCTCCAGGTGTGGTCAGAGGAGTGCGCTTGTGTGCCTGGAGAGCACAGAAGTAAGTGCTCCCTTCCGGGCCCCAACCCTTCCCCTATTCAAATCAGGAGGAGGGGTGATTCACACCCACTAAGGCTCAATTAACACCTTAAGGGATAAGGAGATTGACATCTTTTCTTCTGAATAAATGCTGTTTTATATCGATAGTCTTGCCATAAAAATATAATTGCATTGTCTGGGGAAAGTCTTTAAGAATTGTCACAATTTTTGTATCATGTTGAAAACCAAGAACTCACATCTGACTGGAAGGTTGGCCATGGGTTGGCCCTGAGAGTGAATTAGGTTTGTCTTTGCAGGCTGACTTTGTGAAAGCTGCCAACCTGGGAGAAATGCAGCCTGTGTCTCCAGACGCTGCGGTTTGACTGACGAAGTCAGGTAAGTGAGCGCACGTTTCATTAGGTGTCTGTTTTCTCGGTACTGGTTGCTCAGTTTTTCCTGGACTCCCATGAAATTTCTTTATACCATTGAATTCCATTTTTGTGTGTGTGAGAGCTTGACTGACGTGGTTTCCACTCCTTACAACCGAAAGAATTCTCACTGTTCATTTTCACATGTTCATAGCAAGGCAGAAGTATCCCCATTCTAGGATAGATGGTTGACAGGCCTCAGTGAATGACCTAGGCAAAACTCAAACCATTCACTTGGCCCTGGGTCATTTTATTATGTACTGAGTATCACAGCCATTGTGAAAACAAACAAAGCATCACAAGCAACTAGCTGTGAAATGATGGATGCATGGCTGGCCAAGGACGCGGGTTTTCTTGTTTGTAGCTAAACAACACATTTAATTCAGTTTGTGGTTTTTAATAGTTGAGAATATTTTTCAAGGAATAATTGATTCTACCCAAAAGTGTTTATTCAGGGAAATTCTGCAATACATTCAAAACAAGCCAACTGATTAAAAGTCAACCTGTACAACTCCAGGTTGACTTGTTTTATGATTTTCTGCACGATGGTGTATGCAAAGCATGGGCTGACTACAATGCATCAAATCACCAATTTGTTTGGAGGTTTTTGTTGTACAGTTAACAGAAACTGGAAAAGCCTTTCTGGTTTGTTTTTTGGGGGGCTTGTTTGGTTTGGTTTTTTTCCTGTTTAACGCAACTACATTTGAAGCAATGAGATGAGGCGCTGAAACTATGTTGGCTGCTTTTGTGAGCATCTAGCTTCTGGGGATGGCTAGATGCCTCCAC
>RJWJ010005014.1:0-71289 GCA_004363605.1 Indri indri | reverse complement strand
AAGGAGGACAAGGAAAAAAAGAACAAAAGAAAAAAGAATTTAAAAAATAAAAAGCCTATATGACATATGGGACACCATAGAGTAAAACAAATGTTCAAATTTTGTGAGTTTCAGAAGGAGAAGAAACGGGCAAAAACATAGAAACCCTATTTAATGAAATAATAGGTGGAAACTTACCAAGCCTTGAAAAAGATATAGATATTCGAATATAGAAATCTCAAAGATTTCCAAATAGGTTGAATCCAAATAGGTCTTCTCCAAGTTACACTACAGTCAAACTCTCAAAAGTTAAAGAAAAATAAAGAATTCTTAAAACAGCCAGAAAAAGCATCAAGTTACATTTAAGTGAATCATCACAAGACTAACAGCGAATTTCTCAGCAGAAACCAAACAGACCAGGAGAGAACAGAATGATATTAATACAGTCAAAGTGTGGGAGAAAAAAATTTCAGTCAAGTATACTATACCCATCAAAGCTATTTTTCAGAAATTAAGGACAAATAATCTTTCCCAAATAAGCAAAAACTGTGGAATTTCATCACCACTACACCAGTTTTATAAGAAATGCTTAAGGGAGTTCTACATTAGAAAGTGAAAGAATGATATTTACCATCACGAAAAGACATGAAAGTATAAAACTCATTAGTAGAATATATACACAGATAAGAAACAGAAATGAATCAATTGTTAGCATTATGAAAAAACACCCTATTATAAAGGAAAATAATAATAGAGAAAGTAAAATCAAAGAATGCACAAAACAATAAGAAAACAATTAACAAAAAGCAAGATTAAGTCTTTACCTATTAATAATAACCTTCAATATAAACTTTGTAAATTTCTTAATTAAAAATTATAAACTGGCTAAATGGATTAAAAAACAAGATCCAACTATATGCCACCTAACAAGAAATTCACTTCACCTTTAAATACATACATCGACTAAAAATAAAGGGATCAAAAAAATGCACCCAAGTGGAAACCAAAAGAATGCAAAAGTACTTGTACGTATATAAAAAAACAAAATAGACATCCAGCACAAAAGAAACAAAACAGGAGACGAAGAAGAACATTATATAATGATAAAAGGATCAATTCGGTAAGAGGATATATTATGGATTTCTAAATATATATACCCCCAAAACTAGAGCACACAGATATTTAAAGAAAATATTATTATAGAAAAGGAGAAAGATTGACAACCAAACTATAATAGTTGGGTCTTCTACATATCACATCCAGCATTGACAGATCATTGAGAGAGAAAAATCAACAAAGAAACTTTGGACTTAATCTTCACTATAGACCAAATGGACTTAACAGATATTTATAAGACATTTATTTAATAGCATCAAAATGCATATTCTTCTCAATAGCACATGAAACAATTTCCAGGATAAACCATATGTTAAAAAAGTCTCATCAAATTTTTTAAAGTATAAATAATGTAAAGTATATTGAAAGAAAGTATCTTTTCAGACCACAATGGAATAAAAGTAGATATCAATAAAAAGAGGAACTTTGGAAACTACACAAATACATGGAAATTCAACAACATGCTTCTTTATGACCATAGAGTCAAAGAAGAAATTAAGAAGAAAATTAAAAAAAAAAAATGCCTTGAAACAAATGAAATTGGAGACACAGTAGCCAAAATCCTGAGGGACAGAATAAAAGCAGTGCTAAGAAGGAAGTTTATAGCCAAAAAATGCCTTGATCAAAAAAGGAGAAGGATTTCAAATAAGCAACCTAACGATGCACCTCAAAAACTCAGAAAACAAGAACAAAAAAACCCAAATTATTAGAAAAATAATGGTAAAAATAACAGCAGAACTGAATGAAATAAAGACTAAAAATGCAAAGCATTGACAAAATTAAAAGTTGGTTATTTGAACAGTTCAACAAAATCCACAAACCATTGGCTAAAGTAACCAGGAATAACACAAAGGAACCCAATATATAAAGTCAAAAATGCTGAAGGAGACATTACAATTGATACCACAGAAATATAATGGATCATTTGGAACTATTTGAACAACTACACAATAAAAGATTAGAAAACCTAGAGGAAATGGATAAATTCCTGGACACATATATCCTAAAAAGATTGAAGCAGGAAGAAATTAAAAACCCAAACACCAATAATAAGGAATGAGATCGAATCAGTAATAAAAGTCTGAAAAAAGTAAATCTCAGGACCTGATGGCATCACTGCTGAATTCTACCAAACTTACATAGATTAACACACACTTTTCTCAAATGATTCAAAAAAAGCGAGGAGTAGGAAACTCTTCCTATCTCTATGAGGCCAACATTTGCCTGATACCAAAACCAGATAAAGACACATACACGCAAAAATTATAGATTAATATTCCTGATGAACATAGATGCAAAAGTCCTCAACAGAATAATAGCAAACTGAATTCAATAACACATCTAAAAGATAATATATCATGGTCAAGTGGGATTTATTTCAGCAATGCAAGAATGCTTCAACATAGCCAAATCAATAAATGTGATAGGTTACATCAACAGAAAAAAGAACAAAAATAATATGCTCATCTCAATAGATGTATCAAAAGCATTTTATGAAATTCAACATGACCTCATGATAAAAAACAAAACAAAACAAAACAAAAAAACCTCTCAACAAATTAGGCATAGAAAAAACATACATCAACATAATAAAGGCCGTACATGGTAAACCCAAAGTTAACATCACACTGAATGGGGAAAAGCTGAAAGCCTTTCCTCTAAGAACTAAAACAACACAACAATGTCCATTTTCACCACTGTCATTCAATAAAGTACTGAAAGTCCTAGCCAGAGAAATTGGGGAAGAAAAAAGGCATCCTATTTGGAAAAAGGAAGTCAAATTGTCCATATTTATCAGTGCCATAGTCTTACGTATACAAACACCTAAAGAACAAAAAGGCTTAGAACAGATGAATGAATTAAGTACAGTTACAGGAGACAAAATCAACATACAAAAATTAGTAGCATTTCTATATACCAATAATGACCTCGTGAAAAATAAATCAAGAAACCAATTTTAGTGGGGGCCAAGATAACAGACTGGAAGCAGCCTGCAAAACACCACTCTTGCAGAAAGGATCAAAAATAGCAAATAGATATCGACTTTTGTATTGATTGTCTGAGCAAGAACTCTGGGAATTCATGGAGAGGAGGTGAGAAGGCATCTGCACTCATGAAAGGGTCAGAGGCAAGAATCCTGGGCTCCATGCTTACCCTGACACCGCAGCAGTAGGAGGGCTTCTCCACCACAGCAGGTCTCCGTGCTGATAGAGAGACCTGCCCGGAGGCTGTGCAAATGCATTGATCCAGAGAGAAGGGATGGCTGGCTTGTGAACCATTAGCACTGTGGCTTATACCATTGCAACATCCGGACTCCTTATTTCTGCTCGAGTTCACAACAAAACTCAGAGTAGAAATAACTGAAATGGAAATAAACAAACAAAAAACAATACAAAGGATAAATGAAACAAAAAATTGGTTCATTGAAAATATAAAAAAATCTTGATAGACCCCTAGTTAGATTAACCAGAAATAGAGGAGAAAGTACTCAAACAGGTTAAATCAGAAATAGAAAAGGAGACATTACAACTGATACCAGAGAAATACAAAATATCATCCGTGAGTGCTATGAAAACCTATACACACATAACAGAAAAGCTAGAAGATGTGGATAAATTATTGGAAATACATGACCTCCCAAGCTTCAATCAGGAAGAAATACAAATCCGGAACAGACTAACAATGAGCAAAGAGATTGAAACAGTAACAAAAACTCTCCCAACAACAACGAAAAAAAAAAAAAAAAAAAATCCCCGGACCAGACAGAGTTGCAGCCAAATTCTATTTGAACTATAAAGAAGACTTAGCACACATTGTACAGGAACTTTCCATAACATCAAGACGGAGGGAATCCTCCCTAACTCATTCTATGAGGCTAGTATCACCCTGATACCAAAGCCATTAAAGTACACACACAAAAGAGAAAATGACAGACCAATGTTCCTTATGAACTTAGATGCAAAAATCCTCAAAAAATACTAGTGAACAGAATTCAACAGCATATCAAACAAATTAATCCACCATGATTAAATGGTATTCATACCAGGGATGGAATGGTGGTTCAGTATACATAAATCAATAAATGTGATCCACCACATAAACAGAATTAGAAACAAAGACCACATGGCCATCTTAGTAGATGTAGAGAAAGCATTCAATAAAATCCAGCACACCTTCATGATAAAAAAGCTCAACAAACGGGGTATAGGAGGAACATACAACAAAATAATAAAATCCACATATGACAAACACACAGCAAGCGTCATACTGAATGGAGAAAAGCTGAAAACATTCCTCCGAAGAATCAGAATAAGACAAGGTGCCCACTCTCACCACTTCTATTCAATATAGTACTGGAAGTCCTAGACGGAGCAATTGGACAAGATTAAGACCATTATCCTAAGTGAAGTATCTCAGGAATGAAAAAACAGATATTTATAAGTGGGAGCTAAACCAAGGATATATATGGCCATAAAAGCAGTAATGGACATTGGAAACCAAGCAGAGGAAGGGCGGAAGGGTGGTAAGGAATAAATATCTACCTATCACTTATTGAGTACAGTGTATACTGTTATGGTGATGGCTGCACTGAGAGCCCTTCAGCATGAGATAATTTATCCACATAACAAAAAACACAAGCGAACCCTTAATTTTTTGAAGTTGAAAAATCCCATTTATAATAAATACAAAAAGATAAAATATCTAAAGAAAATTGAGCCAAGAAGCTGAGAGATCCTTACATCAAAAACTACAAAACATTAATGAAAGAAATTGAAGAAGACATAAACAAATGGAAAGATAGCCCATATTCATAGATCAGAAAATTAACATTTTTAAAATGACCATAGTGTCCAAAGCAGTCTACAGATTCAATGCACTCTCTATGAAAATACCAATGACATTCTTTGAAGAAACAGAAAAAGCAATTCCAACGTAACAAAGCCGGAAGGATTACAGTACCTGATTTCAAAACATGTTTGAAAAACATAGTAACTAAAACAGCATGGTATTGATATAAAACAGAAACATAGACCAACAGAACAGAATATAGAACCCAGAAATAAATCCAGATATTTATCACCAACTGATGCATGTTTCTTTTACAAAGCCATAAAGAATACATATTAGGGAAACAAAATCCTCTTTAATGACCGGTGATTAACAAAAAAGCTTTTATTTAGCAACATGATTTGAACTGACAATCAGTTTTAACTTTTCATTTATTATTATCATTGATTTGATTTGAAATACATGTGTCAGAATATTTTCTTTCTTTTTCTGCTAACTTAATAATTAAGTTCTGAAGTACTGGAACTCAAGAGTTCGTGAATTTAAAATGAGTTCCAGTAGGAAAACTCTTACATTTATAGGTTTAATTGGCTCGTTCAGATTCATGATACACATCAATGTTTAAAAGTACAACGTTTAGAAGATCACTTTTACTTACACATGTCTATGATTCTATGAGATTCTGAGAGTTACCTAGCACTTTAATTGTAGGAGTTCAAATTTCAATTTTTTCTGAGTAAATATTTTATTAGTAGCTAGCCCTTAGGATGTGTTTCCTATTGGTCAGTATGGTAAGCAGAATTCTAAAGATTTTCCCCCAAGATTCCTATGCCCTGGTTAATCAATCAAACATTAATTTAAATAATTCTCTGAAGGAATTTTGCAGATTATTTAGGTGGCCTTAAAATAGAGATAATTCTGGATTTTCCAGATGCGCTATGTGAGCACATGAACCCTTAAAAGCAGCACCAGAAGGCAGAAGAGTTCATCAGAGGGGACCAGCAGAAGGGGAAGCAGAAAGCGGCAGCAGGGCAGGTCAAAGAGATTAGAAGCATTGACCGGGATATCACTTGGCTTTGGAGATGGAGGAAGTGGGCTGTGAGACTAAGCACAGAGGTACCCTCCAGAAACTGAGAACGATAAGCCTCAGCTGACAGCTAGCAAGGAAACCTAAGCCGTTACAACCAATGGAACTGAATTCTGCTAGCAGCTTGAATGAACCTGGAAGTGGATTCATACCCAGAGCCTCCAGAAAGGAACATAGACCTGCCCACCACTTGAATGTGGCCTTGTGAAACCCTGGACAGAGAGAGCTAGTGAGTGCATTGTACCCGGACTTGGAGTTACAAAACTGTGAGAAAATAAATTAATGTTATTTGAAGCTGCTAAATTTGTGGTAATTTTTAATAGGAGCAATAGAAAACAAATACAGACAGGTACTAAGCTTTTTATTCCTTGCAACAGCTTTCTGAGCTAGACACTATGCTCCGCTTTTATTTCTTTTTTTTTTTCTTTTTTTGTAGCTGAATCATGGATATTAAGTAGCTTTCCAAGGTCCCACAACTAGCAAGTTGTCCATACAAGATCTGAACCTCTCATCTCATTCCAGTAAATATTCTCTTATCCTGAAAACTACACAGTTTCTGAATAATTTGTTAGATGACCAAAAAAAATTGCGTTCATTAAATATATCATCGCACATTTTGTTTATCCCTTTCTTTCCCATTGACAACCTTCCTTACTGTTCCATGCTTTCTGTTTTCTTGTTAAATCAATGTTTTCTCTGTCCTAGCAAGTCATTGTGCTCAAACTTATCTTTGATTTTTTTTCCTTGTTCTCACCAACGCCATCGTTCTTTCAAATTATAACTCTTTGAATTGACTCCTATGGAAAGAATTCCCTGCTTGTACAATTTGCATTCATATTTTCATTCATTTCTATCCTCCAAATGTGCATAGATCTTTTTAGCTGTAAAGTACCACTTTTTCACCTCTAAGCCACCTTATATAAAGTTGTTAATGTATCTTTTTCTGAGATGCAAAAACGAATGATAAATACATTGATAGAAATTCCTTTTTCATCATTTACAGTGACTACCATGTGCCATGTACACAAAAGATACTCAGTAAATCATTGGTGGGTAATTCATGAACAACGTGCTATCACTTCTTCTATTTACTGATTTCTTAGAGAATTTGTAAGACTTCTGGAAAATCTGTAAATTATATACTAACTACATGAGCAGTTAGTTATATGCTAATTATATGAGCATATTTTGTTGTATATTTAACTGTAAATAAAAACGAGTATTTATTTGTATTGCCATTAAAATACAGACTTAATGTAAGTAGATAGTGCATTTTAAAGCCAGCTGGTCAATAGTTGTACACATGTATTATTCTTACAAAGTTCAAGTTCATTCAAAATTGAACCACTCTCTTATCAATATTCTAAAAATAATATTTTAAGGACTTAAACATTCTAAAAAAAAAAAGTCTCAGTCCAACCTGAAGTACTGTGAATTATTTGACAGGGAAACTCTTAATAGACTCTGTTTTGACTCAATGATCAGGAGTTAATTGGTATTCAAATTTTCCTTACTTGCTCATCTACCAAGAAAAATAATCCTCATTTTGCTCCTCCTCTTGAGTAGGGAACATGATGTTTAATGCTTATTTCAATTAATTATTCTTCACATCTTTAGTTTTTGTTCATACTCAGAGAAACTGTAATTATTCTTTTCTTGTAATTGCAATAGAACTAGAATTTTCACTGAGATTTTATGCCAATTAATTAAAAGTCTGCTTAAAGTTCGACTTTTTAACCTTTTTATTTCTCTTCAAGCTTAATTAATATCCTTTTTTGTTGCTTTGTTAATGTAGATAAAACTAGATGTATTCTAACAATGCACACTAGACATCATTTATTAAATTGAAAAATGGATGAAATGAAGGTAATTTAATAGGAATCCTAGTAATCCTGCTTTCTGTTCCTCAAATTGACAAATGCCCTCAGGGAAAGAACGATGAAGCCCATTTTCCTTTTCAGGATTCTTTCCCTGGAGCCTTAGCCCTCTAGTAATTGTTGATTCAGAATCTCTTAACTTCCTTTAACAATTGCACATTTAATCTAGCATTTCTGGTTTTTCTTGGGAGGAGTGCTGCTCTGCCATGTTAGTTCATTCCACGGTAAACAAAAAGTTGATTGAAAGAAGTTTGACTTTTGCTGCTATTCCAATAAAAACATACTGGAAGTTCCTAAACAGAGAATAAGGTTACTGTTTTTAAAGGTTATTTTTCCTGCCGTATTGATACTGGAATATTTCAGACAAGAAGTAATGATGATTTTAAAAATGATGATAGAAGTGGAAAACAGGGAGAAATGGATACTTTTACGTTTTATATTAGAGGCACACCAAGTTATCATCGGAATTTATGCATTGCTATGTACAAAGATTTTTTTTCACAAATTTGTTTACTGGAAATTAACCCAAGTAACACAAAATGGAAAATCAATTAAATTATCATATTTTATATCATAAAATACTATATAGTCAATGAAAATTATGTTCTAAAAGATTATATAATGACGTGACTAATTGTTATGATAAATTTAAAAACAGTAGTAAGGCATTAATGTATATAAGGTATATGCTAGGATAATCTGAGTGTTGTAGGTCCTCATGAGTACATTATAAAGCAGATTTTATATATATTTTCATTTTACAAATGAAGATAATTTATGTTACCTCTCCAAGGTTAATTGCTTGTACATGGTGGAACTGACATCTGAAACCAGAACTGGTTTCTGAATCAGACATGTACTAACATATAATATTACACACACATATATACATCTACGTGTGTCATATTGGGTCATGGAGTATATTTTAGTGGTTAGTAATTATATATATTTATTTATATTTTGTGTTTATATGTTTTATAGCTTCTTGTATATTAATATAGAGTAAACTGCTAATATTCAAAGTATAAAATTTGATATGCATTTATATATGTGTATACTTTTGACACCATCAGCACAATCAAGAAATTGTACATATATACATAACTCCCTCTTTATAAACCTTCCCTCCTGGATTCCCTTCCTTCCTCATCACCAGGAAATCACTTACCTGCTTTCTATCAATATAGATTTATTTTGCATTTTCTGGAATTTTATATAAATACAATCCTATAGTATGCACTAACATCTGACTAGCATCTTTCATTCTGCTTAATTATTTTGAGATTAACCCATTTTTTAATGTTTATTAATACTACTTTTCTTCTTAGGTCTGAGTAGTATTCCATTGTATGGATATATCACACATTGTTTATCCATACACCAGATGATGGACTTTTAGGTTGTTTTAAGTTCTTACATATTATAAATAGAGTTGCTATGAAGATTTGTGTTAAGTCTTTCTATGGACATATTTTTAATGCCTCTTGGAGAACTAGGGATGAAATGGTAGGGACATGTGGTAGGTGTATTTTTTAAAGAAAAGAAAATACACTTGTCAATTAGTATTTCAAAGTAGTTAGTATACAATTTAACATTCCCACCAACAGTTATGAGAGTTACAGATGTGGCACATTCTTGCCAACACTTGGCCTGGCTAGTATTTTTAATTTTAGCCAATCTAATGAGCATGTAATACTATATTATTGTGTGGGTTTTTATGTTATGTTTCTATCACATATTTCTTCAATTTCAGTCTTTACAGATGAAATGAGTTTCTTGTAGACAGCATATTATTGGGCCATATTGTTTTATCCATTCCATCAGTCTGTAAATTTTAAGTAAGGACTTTAATTTGTTCATGCTCAGCATTACTATTTTTTGGTGAAGACTTATTCTTGTCATTTTTAAATTATTTTCTGTTTCATTTATGCTTTGTTTATTTCTTCTTCTTTTACAGTTTATCATTAGAGTTTGGTGGCTTTCTATAGGGTGACATTTGACTCTTTTCTTTTTATTTTTTTCTTTCCCTTCATTTTTGTGTCTGCTGTACCAGTGACTTTTATACTTTTGTGTTTTCATTATGGTAGATATCACCTTTTCACTTCCAGGTGTAACACTCCTTAAGTATTTCCTGTAGAACCAGTCTAGTGATGATGAATAACCTCAGTTTTTATATTTCTGGTAAACAGTATTTCTCCTCCATTTTTGAAGTAAAAGTATTGTTCTCTCTCAGTTTTTTTCTTTCAGCACTTTGAAGATACCATCCCATTCTCTTCTGGCCTGTAATGTTTCTGCTGAGAAATCTTCGTTTGATGGGAATTCCCTTACGTATGAGTTGACACTTTTCTCTTGCTGGTTTTTAAAATTCTTTCTTTGCCTTTGACTTTGCACAATTTGACTATAATGTTCCTTAGAGAAGACCTTTTTGCATTGAATTTATTAGGGCAAATTTGAACTTCGTGGATATGGATGTCTATATCCCTTGCAATACTTGGGAACTTTTCAGCTACTATTTAATTAAATATTTTCTCTATGCTTTTGCCTATCACTTTTTCTTCTGGTACACTCAAAATTTGAACATTATACTCCTTTATTGTATACTGCATTTCATCTATTCTTTCTTCATTTTTTCTTCATTTTTTAGATCTTTTTTTTTTTTTTTTAATTCTAACTGGGTTATTTCAAAAGACTTGTCTTCAAGTTTGGAAATTCCTTCTTCTGCTTGATGTAGTCCTTTGTAGAAGCTCTTGATTGTATTTGTTATTTTATTCTTTGACTTCTTTAGTTCCAGGATTTTTGTCTGATTCTTTTTATGAAATCTATCTCTTTGTTGAATTTTTCATTCAAATCATGAATTGTTTTCCAGATTTCTTTGAATTGTTTATCAGTTGTCTCTTGTATCTCACTGAGCTTCTTTAATACTATTTTGAATTATTTTTCAGGCACTGCATGGATTTATTTTGCATTGGAATCTATTGCTGGAGAATTATTGAGTTCCTTTGGAAACGTCATGTTTCCTTGCTATTTCTTGTTCATTCTGTCCTTAGGTTGATGTCTGCTCATATGGTGTGACAGGCACCTTTTCCAATTTTATGGACTGTCTTCCACAGGGAATGCCTTTTTCCTATAAATGTAACTCTAGTATTAGTTAGGCAGGGTATTTTGGCTTTGATTAAGTTCAGCACAATATTATAGTTCTTATATGATTTCTTCACTCATTATTAGCATCAGCGGTGTCTGTGAATTCCTCAGTGTCTTAAAATGTGGTTGCTATTGGAGACCATGGTGAAACTTTGCTGGGTGTGGTGATACCAGGCAATTTGGTCCTTGGACAACAGCAGTGGTGATTACAGACTGTAAATTCCAGTCCTTGAGCCTTCAGGCAGCTTGCCTGAATGTTAGTAGTGGTACCAGTTGTCTTGGTGGGCAGGCTGAACCTTGCATCCCTCAGTGGCATATGGCGTCAATACTGGCAATAGAGGCGGTAGGCCAACCCTTGGGTTCCCATATGGCATGCACAGGTGCCAGCTGGGCGAATCTGTCCTCAGACCCTTGGATGATTTTCAGGTGGGATTATCCCTTGGTTCTCTGAATGCATTTGCAGGTGCACAGCCACCCTGCTTCCAGGGCATGGGTAAAAGTTTCCTGTCAGTGGCTATGGCCCCAGGCAGGCAATTCTCAGGCTCTGGGAGGGGAGTGCATGTTTCGCCTCCCTTTGTCCCCAGGGCATCATCTCATATGTATTGTATTGACCATTCCTGGGAGTGTAAGATACTGCATGGGCTAGAGTGCTGGGGACTCAGCTATACCACCAGATCCAGCAAGCACTGTGACACTACAGCCTTCTGGATGGACATGGGAGGATGTTAGTTAGTATGGTTCTAGGAATGTGGAGATGCTGGGGCTGTTGAGCTCCAGGGAAGGATGTAGACTAGTCGGGGCTAGGCTCTCAAAATGGCATTGTGCTGCAACTGCTTGCATTTGGCGAGGGGGATGTGGGACCCAGAATAAACTCCTTTTCTGGCACAGTGCCATCATGCAGACTCCAGGCAGTTTCCTATGGGCTTATAAGGGACAAAGAGCTCTCCCATGGATAGGATTGCAGGAGTCTATGATGTTAATGTTGACTGCTTGGAGTCTTTTGCTTACCTTCCCCCCATATTGGGAAGAAGTTTCTCCTGACTCTGTGCAAATCCTGGCCAGGCCAGCCTCTTCACTCCCTTCTCCTTTCATGCCTCAGAGGTTCCCTCCTGTCACCTACCTACTGAATTCCAGTGTTTTCTCTTAGATGTTCTACTCAACATGTAATTTATCCACTCAATGTTTTGGTCCTTTACTGGGGAGGAGGCAAGTGTGGATAGACACCTGTAGGTAGCCACCTTAAAGCCTCTGCCCATATTCTATAATATTATTTTTAATTCTTCTATAAATCAGAAATTATCTCAAAATAAAAAGTAAAAGCTAGTAAGTTGAATGAGAATTTATTAATCTTTAAATGCTAAATAAATCAGTCTTATTAACAATTAATTAGAAAATAATACAAGAACAAATATTTCTTTAAAATAGGAATTTTGTCTTATTTATCTCAGTATTTCTGGATACAACATTGTTGTTTGGAACATGAAGAACAAAATGTAATAAAACAAGTTACTAGTTAAATAAATCATTTTCTAAATGTTTGCTATCACTATTTTCTATAGAGCTAATATATTAAAAATACACTCATACTAAAATGAATCAAAATTTTTTATGGTAAGGTAAACAATATCACAAAATTTCAGCATAATAATTTGTCAAAATCATCACCTCAAGAGCTCAATTTTATCTTTATCTGTATAGTGAAGACTATTTTGGTATACATAAGATAGAAAAGATGTATATATTCTATATCTCACTAAATTAAAACTTTATGTACATTTCAAAAACTTTGTTATTGTCTTTAGAAGACCATTATTTTGGTACGGTAGTACAATTAACTTCTTTTGAAGCTAAGTAATGAATTTTTCTTACCTGTAACTTTCCTTGTATGTTGACTAATATCATCATACATCAAGTGTGAAAAACATGGAAAACAGATATATCTTTATCTAATCCATAAGAATACTACTGCATCAGTAAAACGTCAATGTCTTATCCACAAAACTAATGTACCACGTGAATAACATAGGCCATACCTAGTTTCCACAAAAGATCAAGCCTACTGAAGAAAAAAATAGTGTAAACTTAGTAAGATAAAAGAAACAAACGAACAAACATACACTCTATTTCTATGAACTAGAGGAATCGTATTTAAAATGATAATCATTTGTTCACCTAGGTGGAATATTTAACCATTTGTTATAAAATTCAGGAATTGCATTCATTTCAAGGTGTATTAATTACCTCATATAAGAAAATTGAGGATATTATCTTCAAATTTATATCAAATATCAAAGCAAAATGTTTAAACATCACCAATTTAATTTCTGAGGATTAGATTGCAATTATGTTGCATACTTGGCAAACAGAGATTAATTTAAATTCATTATTTATGTTTTCCATTCTGCTGCTGATACATTATATCATTTGGCATTACATAATCACATAAATGTTAAATGTTGTATTCATGCAGTGAGCTTTTTTGCTGTTATCTGTGCCTTTGTAGATTTTTCTTAAACTTCAGTTTATAAAAATATGTGTCTGACCAGGAAAACATAAAGTTTTTGAAATGAATAATCTTTAATCATTTTTTCAAATGGCTAATATTTTACATTTAACTCAGGATCTGTTTTTTTCTACTGGATGAATGTTTGACTCGAAATACTTCAAACATTAAACACACTAAACGTGGTGAATACTCAAGACATAATGTGCCAACCAGTGATCCAACGTAGAGTTTCTATCTTACAAATAAATCCAAAACCACCAAAATTTACTACAACAGTCCATGAAGTAAATAGATTTCTTCATTCATTGTCTAAATATCCATATGTTTTAATATTTTATTTGTCCTGTGTATTATATCATCAAGAGTATACTTACAATGAGATCATTAGTTGTATTTTGGACTGATGACCTTGTAAGTTTTGAACCTCTACCCTTTTCTGAAAGTTAGGTGTACCACAAAGTGCTAAGAAATAGAATATTTTCATTAAATAGAGCTATATGTTGAATGTTATTAAAGATGACAAACGTAATCAGGATTCTAAATCCAAATTTATGACCAGTTTCCAAGGGCTACAACAGATGTTACTAAGCAGTGAGAACATGTTGGGTATGCAGAATTTTTATTGCTGGAAATACCTTTGACTCCAAATGTTTACAGTTATCTCCTCTGGTGATTTGGCTGGGCCATGTTTTACCTGATACTTGATCTTCCACATACAACATTCACACATCATCACATTATGAGATTGTATGTCAAAAACGGATAATGACTCTCAGAGATGGAGCCAGAGACCACATAGGACAATAGACAAAGGTGCTTCTTGCAAAATCGGGCTCAAATTAGGAAGCCCCTCATATTATCTCCTACAGCTTTTTGAATTATGCATTCTTAGGCTGAATTAACCACTGGTACATACATGCCCCATAATAAATCACATAAACTCTGGGATTCTGTTTGCATATGTGAAAAATGGGAGTGCTAATTCTCAAGACTGTAAAAATAAAGAGAAAAAGCTATGCATGTAAATACCAAGCATAATACCTGCCATCTCGGTTGTCTGAGTCCACTGTTACTGCTATAACCAAGTACCCTAGACTGGGAGCCTTGTCTTCAAGCTCTGAGATTCTTTCTTCTCCTTGGTTTAATCTATTGCTGAAAGTTTCTACTGTGGTATAAAAATCCTGGAATGACTCGTTCATTTCTTTAAGTTCTATTATATCATTCCTACATTTGTCTAGTTCTTTAGTGACTTTTTCATTAATTTTCTGAAATATTTTGGGGGCTTCTTTTTGTTTGTTTTTAACTTTCTCTTCATTTCCATTCATCTTATTTGCCATCCATATTCTGAATTCCATTTCTATCATTTCCACCATTTCCTTATAGTTGGAGTTCACTGTTGTAGCTCCATTGTGATCCCTCTGGGGTATTGATCTGTTTTGATTTTTCATGTTTCTAAGGGTTCTTTTGCAGGTTTCTTCTCATCTGAGACCTCTTTTCTCGACTCAGGGCTAATAGGTTTGCAGGGTTCCTGTTCCTTGCTGGAAACTCCCCTGTTTGGTTAGAGTAAGGGGAGGTTACTAGATGGGGCTCCTTCCCCCACCCGCCCTCTGCGATGTTGGTGCAGCAGAGGAGGGGCTGTGTGCACTAGAAGCCTGTAATGTAATGCCACTGTTCAGATTCCTTCTCTTTATCTGTGATCACCTCTGTTCAAGCCTATGTTGAATGCTGTTTGGCTTGGGTGTTGAGTTGTGCAGCAGATAATTGCAGGATGTTTGAGTCGGGAGCTGGGCAAGACCTTCTTCGCTGAGGCTGGTGTCATGGGGATTGCTTTACCCAGGCTTTTCCCACAGAGGTAACAGCAGTAGCTGGATGCGGTTGTCACGGGTTCCCAGGCCATGTGCATTTGCTTAAACCAGGTCACAGTGTACTGGTGGCTTAAGGTTTGGGGGTACCTGGTGGGGCTTTGGACTTTGGATCAGATTTTCTGGCACTGCTGTGGTGGTGGAAACTCTGGGGTCTGATCTTGGGGTCCTGGTGCAGTGCTGGTGGGGGTTCTTCAGGCACAGAGGTGGAGCCTCAGGCTCTGGCTTGAGAGCCTCAGAGCTGGGAATGGGGAGGAGCCAGAAGCAGAGCTTTTGAGCAGGTCTGAGGAGCAAGAATCAGGGCTGTGGAGAGAGCAGGGCTGATCCAACCTGGCGGGCGGGGTTAGGGCCAAGCAGGCAGGAGGCAGTTGGGGTCCAAAGGGTGGCATCAGGGCTGAGAAAGTGCCAAGCTATTCTGCAGACTCAGGGGCCCTGTGGATGTCAAGTCAGGCAGGCGGATGTCAGTTCTGGTGGCCCAGGAACTGCGGAGATCTCCACTCTCCACCCAGGACCTGCCAAAGCAGTAGCCCAAAGCCTCTCAGGTTGGAGCCTGTTACGCCGCAGTCAATTCCCGTGTTCAGATCCCATTGCATTCTAGGGGAGAAATGTTTGGCTTCAAGTCACCGGGTATGGCTCAGGGGAGCCACAATTTAGTCCACTCCCCCCCCAGCCTGGTGAAGACCTGGCATGGTGCTCCCGGTAGCTCAAGATGGCTTTGCCTGCTGCCCGATCCCCACTGTGCCTGCTGTCTGGTGTAATGGCTCTGCACAGACTCCAGGCAGGTCCCCCATTCGACCAAGCAGAGGTCTGTGGGGGTGGTGGGAGCCGTCCTGCAGTTCAGTTTGCACGGTGCCAGCAGAATGAGCATGGCACCCCAGTGCACGATTCTTCTATTTTCCCCTGTACATTCTCTGATCTTGTTATATGTATCACCCTGTCACCTTTTTTTCCCACTCTGAGTGTTCTGCCTTGCTCCTCTGGATTTCATGACACTGCTTCAGAGAGGAGTGATCCATACGTAGGCAGCTGCCTGCACCTTTCAGTTTTCCTTGGGAGCTGCTTCTAGTCCGCCATTTTTCTGTGGTCCCCAACATTTTCATTAATAATTAAACTAATGTTATGTTTTAAAATATTTTCAAAATATTAAGTGATTTAAAATAAGGTTTTTAAAAAATATAAGTTTTTGTTGATCGTGGAGAAACTCTGAGTTAATATAGGATGTTAACATCTAACAGATCATGTCAGAGCAAACAAACAAAGATGATCAGAGGATTCTCAATACGAGGCCGAGGAAGGTACATAATTACATTAACATTTGAAGCAAAGAGCATAAAACGACAGTCACTCTGGCACACGTGGTGGTTAAGAACACAGGTTTTGAAGAGAACTAGTAGAGTTGGACTCTGAGCAAACTGCTTCAACTCTCTGGTTTTGTATTCATCATCTCTCAAATGAGGCAGAAGGTGACAATAATATTAATTAGCTTATAACATTTTCATAAAACATAAGTAAGTATTTAAAGTATACCTGGGACAGAAAAAGTTCTTATTGATTTGTTATGATCTCTATGGTGACTAATCAATGTTAAAATAAATCAGTGCTGTGTGGCGCAGATCTGAAAGCATCTGATTTGTGGTATTCTCAGTCAAAACAGGAGAATCCTTGTAAAGCTGCTTCACTGTTCACCGGTATTAAGATCAATCCCAGGACTCTAACTACCTCACTGATACCGTGTATCAATACAAATCCCCCTTCAGGAGTCTGGTGAGACAGCACATTCACACAAAAATTTTAGCCAAGCAATTTTGCTACTCACAGATGGGCAACCAAGGAAGCCTAGGATTCACGGCGAGCCTGTCTTTCAAGGCTCAGGAAAGCTGCCAGGGCAGGTGGGGTCTTGTCTGTGAATTCCCCACATTGCACTGTAGTTGAGGTACCCCGAAAAGTGTGGTCTTCCCTGGGTTTAATACTCAGGCGCAACTTGAATTCTGGGCTAAAGTATTGTAGGTTATTGTGTTTTACGAGGGTCAAGAACAAAGCCTGGGCTGTTTGGGACGGTTCCTCCTTATTTCAGGATGTTGCATTCTCAGCATGTTCTGAGAACTACAGTGAGAAAGAAGGGAAGAGCTGGGTCACCAAGGCAATTTGGGGACTTGTCCTGCACTCCGAAGTCTGAAAAAGATATTTATTCTTTTATTAACTATTTAATGAGAGCCTATTATATAGCTGGCACTATACTAAGTAAGAAAAAAAAAACAATGTGGTCTTTTTCTTTATGAACTTATAGTTTAGCAGATGAGATGGATGTATGTGTCACACAACTAATTCCACTAATTGATACCCTCAGCAAACACTTACTGAACACTCACTGGTTAATAGACACAGTCAAAATGCTGCAGGTTGCAATAAACAAACACAGACAAATGTGCCTGTTGTACATTCAAGTTGCAATGTCTGAAAACACCCAAATACATAAAATATGTAGTGATAAGTGATAAAGAGAAATGAAGCTTAGGATGGGGATAAAATGAAAAAGGTGCCAATTGGGGCATTTGAACTAATTATGATTTCCCTGGAAGGTCCCCCTGATATGACCAGTGTTGAGCTAGGACCTGAAGGAGTAATGCGGATTCCCAGACAAAGAAAGAAGAAGAGTCCTCTAGGCAGACAGGGTCACACGTGAAGATGTTCCCTTGCAGAGGAGGACATGAGCATTCGGAAGAACAAAGAAGATCCTGTGGTTGAAGAAGAAAGAGCAATATCAGCATTTCATTATCTAGATCTTCTGACTATGAGCTTTTCAGCGTCAACTACAGCCTATTCTATTCATTTCTGTGATGCATGTACATCCACATCACACTGGCAGTGGCTTCTGTCAAATTGCCTTCCCATAACTAACACAAATAGCAAAGTCGATGCTTTGTATGTCAACAAAGCGCATCCGCTCTATTACTTACTACCGGTCTTGTAATTCCAGTTTCTCCATTGTGAAGAGGCCAGGCTCCAGAATTAGGCTGGGTATGAGGTCCACGCATAACATTTATTAGCCATGTGACTTGGAGAAATGATTGAATTTTTCAAAGGCTCACTTTGCTCACCTTTGAAATGAAAGGAAATAATGTTATCTATTACATAGTATTGTGATGTTAATATGACAGTTTTGTGTGAGATAATGCATTTATTAATAGCATAGTTCTGGCATCATAATCAAACATTCAGAGATTTGTGACTTTTAACGAACATAATAATAGGAGTAATAATATTCCTATTGCAATAGAGTCACTGTGACATATAGGCTTCAGGGGATCTAACTTCCATAAACAACTTTTTCCCTCTGTCACTCTCCTTGAATTACAAAGACTTGAGAGGTTTTATTGGTTTAGTACACAAAACATAAATCCTTCAGATAGATAATTACCTGGACTATTTTCTTTTCCTTTTGTGGTTATTGCTTGTTTCTAAAATATTGCTATTTCTTCCTGGGATGAAAGTTGCCCACTAATGAAAAATGCTCTCTCATTTAGCAGTGCCTAGCATATGAGGAAGGACTGCTTCAACTGCTTCATGACTACTGAAAAGGTAACCAGAGGCTTTTATTTTTATTTTTTATTCTCTTTGTAGCTTTTTGGCTCTATCCTGGATCATGAAGACTTCCGCATAACTAACATTCAGATTAATAATGTGTTACTACATGAGTGAACATAAACACACTGTTCAAATATTATTGAATAGAGTGTCATTCCAGGTCCAAATATGTTACCAAATAATAAATAACAAGGATGGCATTATGAGTTATTTTTAGGAACAAAATTTGTAAACTTCTTTGGCCACAATGGCAATGATTTCTACTATTAAAGTTTAATAAGTTAACCATTTTAAATTTAAACAATACATGTAAATGAGCTATCAGTAAAAGTGTCCCATTATTTGAGAAATTCGCAAAGATATATATTATACATTGTCACCCTATTTTTCAAAGACATTGTATTTTACTCTTTATGGCATTCAATTTTTAACACTCTACACACATTGAATTCACATCTCTTTCCAAAAGAAATGAGATTTTCAATTTAAATCGCTCGGGTATAAATGTAAGGTCAAGCCGGTGCCGAGTCGACCTGAAGGAGACCGGATCTATTACTTGAAAGTGGTGCTTGATATTTCCTAGCCTAGGTGATGGAATCGGCTTCCCTTGCTAGCTGAGAAATCTCTATTTAGTTATAATAATACTCTAATTTACTGATTTTAGTTTGAGAATGAATTGGATGTAAAATACACATAATTAGATTTAGATGATTGAAACCATTTTGCTCATTCTGAGAAAATAAGAATCTTAAGCATATAATATCTCTTCCTAAAACTGGCAAAAGACTGAACGAAACATATTAATGTTCTTTCCAATTGAGAATTTTGATTATAAAGAAAAAAACCTTAAAAAATCCCGCATTTGGAACTGCATATCGAAATATATATGATTTCCCTTACAATAGTTCATGTAAAGATGCTGTTATTTATTTTTTTATTTCTATGATGTAATCTTGCAAAAAATAAATTTTGAGCATACTTTTACTGTCTTTGTTACAGTATTTGATTATATTCAGGATCTGGAAATCTGTCTTTTATCAGGAATTTTGATATTTTGACACAATCTAAAGCTATTTAGAGCTCATGTTCAATAAAAAGTGGGGAAGAAATTGAAAAAGGGAAGACTAATAAAGTGAATTAGAAAGCCAAATAATACCATTTTTAATAAAAATAATATGTGAATGTAATATAAGAAAAATAATATTTCAAGGACTCAAACCATATTTGGAAAAAATGCAATAAAAGAAAATATTGATTTATTACTGCAAAGATAATGCGAGTGTGTATCAACACAATGTGATTATAGTGCACCATCAAAAGCATGTTTAAATTATATTTGGATTTATTGTATAAATATAACCAAATTTTAATCATATTTTTATATACTGAGATGAAAGGTTTACAATGACTTTAATTTTAACACGATGGTTTGAGTATAGGCTGAAACCTTCTCCTGTGATTCACTTCAGACACAACAAAATGATAGCCCACACATAAAAATAAGGATAAAAACTTGCCAGGGTCTAAATGGGAGATACTTGTAACAGAAAACAAACAGGAAAAAATCAGTTATAAACGCCAAACTTTGAGGACCTCTTAAACTCAATGGCCTGCAGAACTTAAGAGTTAGATCAGAATTTACTCAAGTGGCTGGGAGCTGGGGGCTTGAGGACCGTGCAGGGCCTTGCAGGACTGGGGACAAATCTGCACAGCTATTAATACAGTAGGGTGGGGGTGCGTCTCATGCACAGGGTGAAACTGGATGCTAGAAGCCCTGCACTTCTACAATGAGGGTCAAATCTAGTACCCCTTGCCAAACCCCGACATTATTATACCAATGTGACATTAGTACTGGCATAGAAAAGTAGACTTAGAAACAGAATAGAGAAACAATAAATAACTACAGCAACAATAAGAACTCAAATAGAGTAATTTAATATGTTACAGAGGAGCATTGTTAATAAGTTCAGAAAAAAATGTAATGATCCATAAAAGTTATTAGGAAAATTGGTTATCCATAGTGGATTATGATGAAACTGGATTTCTACTTTGCAGACTACACAATCAGTTACAGAGATTAAAGACATAAATATAAAAACAAAAGTATAAATCTTTGGAAAATAAAATATAAGAGCATCTTCATAATACCAGTGTAGGAAAAGATTTCTTAAATAAAACACGACAAGCACAAATCACATAGTAAAGGAGAAGTGAATTGAGCCACATTATACTAAGAACTTTTGTTCATCAAAAGATACTATACAGTGATTGAGAAAATACTGGCAGTATATTTTCCAGCACATGTACACATTTTTAATAACATATAAAACCAGAAAATGTTTAGTATCCAGAATATATAACAAAAAATTAAGAGT
Source organism: Indri indri (assembly GCA_004363605.1). NCBI lineage: Eukaryota > Metazoa > Chordata > Mammalia > Primates > Indriidae > Indri > Indri indri. Next base: position 49,972 of record RJWJ010005014.1, on the reverse strand, counting down.
CCTTAAGAAAACAACTAAAAACTCAATAGAAAAATGAACAGGACCCACGAACATGAACAAGCATGCCATATAAGTTCTGAGTGAGTGTACATATATGATGTGGTGTTTAAACTCAGCAGGGATTATGAAAATGCTGATTACAACAAAGGTCAGATATTATGTCACATTATTCAGGTTAACCAAAAAAATAAATATTAAAATACCAAATGTTGGTAAACTTATGGAGCATTTGAACTATTAGAGACTATAAGCCTTTTGTCTAGTAAATTGGCATTTTCTAGTAAAATGTGCATAGCCTGTGGCCCCCAGTTGCATTACTCCAAGGAAACACACGGACATGTACTCAAACCTATATATATCATTGTTTATCATAGCACTGTCCACAATAGAAAAAATATGAAAGAACTTAAATGTTCATAAATAGTATAATAGAAAGATAAATTATGCTATTTTAACAAAAAATGGAAATATTTTCACAGTGAAACTAAATGAATTAAATCTGCATTCATCAACATGGTTGAATTTCAATATTGCAATATTGACTTTGAGGAGAGAGTCACAGAGTAACTTATGACATATTTCCATCTCTATAAATTTGAACACAGGACAAAAAGGAAAAATATTGTTTAGGGTTACGTAAATGTAGTAAAACTATAAAAGCAAAGAATGGTAATGAGTCACAGTTATTTAATTTGTGATTACCTCTATGGGAAGGTGGCCTTTGGGACACAAAATGTAAAGGAAATGAAAAATATGAATCAAATATTAAGAGATATGATGATACAATAATTTCCCTCTTCACTCATATTTCATGACTCATTGCTGCATGAGTTTCAGATTTTAATACTAATTTTTGATGTATACAAAATTATAGTTAATACAATAAGTGTTTATACCTCTTAGTTAATGTTTAAAATTACACATCTGCTTTTTAAAAGTTAGATAAAGGGTATTTATCTCACAGGTTTCAGGTTTCAGTATATATTATAAATATGTTTTTGTCACTAAAATCTAACTGATATTTAGTATAAATGCATTAGGAAAAAAACTAATGATTCAATTCTGCTTGTTCTTTTCTAATAAAATCATCCACTGGGGATTATTTATAGAAACATTATTGAAACAATTCATTCTGAGCTTTTTTAGAAACATTAAACAAAATTTTATAGTATATATAAAATAGGTTTCTAAGATTTTTATACATGAATATTAACATTATTTGTATCATGTAGGACTTTAATGAAGACTCTGAAATAAACAAAATTCCTCTTAATTTTCTCTGTATTAAATAAAGCGGATTAAGAGTTGCTTTACAGATACACCAAAGAATACTTGGTGGACCATTAATTAAATAGCTATATGATAGATAGAGAAATAGGTATAGATATGGATATACGTACATATAGACAGAATCTATATAAAAATGAATCAGAAATTCTTCCTTCATCCTCTAAAGAACATTGATTTATCACAATACTATCATTGTGTAGGATAAAGTGAAGACAATTTCTTGGCACATCTTTTGCTTTCTGGTTATTTTATCTAAACTTTTAAAAATTTCGATTTCTTTTATGAAAATCGTTTCGTCTTTCTCTATTACACACTCTTTCCCACGCACACAAACTGAAGCGCGATTCAGTTTCTATTGTGTCCATGCAATAGTCAAGAGCTACATACAATTTAATTGTAATATGCGAGGTAGGCCAGGCAATAAGAGACAATATTTTAAGTGTGATTTTCTGACGGAATAACCACGTTGGATTTAACAGGAAATTAAATATATAGGACAACTTAATACTAATTAGATTAAACATTTTCCTAAAGAAATTTTTAAACAAAAATATTCTAATGACACAGGCTATTTTTTTAGTTTTAACCATTGCATTCATGATGCAACATATTACTTAATGAAGAATACATACAGTATACACACTTGTGTTAGATTAATTGTGATTACTCAAACTATATCCCTATTACTGCTTCTCTGTATCGCTGGTAATATTTTTCAAGAGTTTAAAGAAGAGTAATTGACTGCAACAAATAAGAAGGCAATCAGTTCCATAAAAGAATAAAGTAAAATATAATTTTCAATTTTTTAAAATTTTTTAAAAACTGAGAAACAGACATGAATATGAATGAGCATGACACATAAATTAAGAATGACCATGCATATATGATTGCACCCATATTTTTGTTCTCTATAAATGTGTTTATGAGATGGCAATAACAAATAAAATATAATATGCACCACCTAAATAATGAAAAAATCACTGTTTTAATTTTAATAACTTAAATGTTATAAATAAAATTTCATAAGAAAATAACTCAAAATAGCATATCTCTACAAAACAAAACAAATTAAAGCACACTCCTAATCATCAGGGATTCAACTGAATACTGAACACTCGACATTTTGTGATGAGGTTTTATACTATTTACATTTATTTTTAAAGAATTATAAAAGAGAGGGAAGAAGGTATATAAAAATCCCCAAAACTCAAGAGAACTGTCCTTGAAAACAAAAGGAATTTAAAGCAAGGAAGAAAGAATATCTGAGAAGCAGAATATAGAAATAGGTGAAATAAATGCAAATGTAATTAAAAAAATATGGGGCTGAGTCCATTTATATTTGTTGAAAATATAAACAGAGTAGTCAAAAGACATAAAGAGAAAACAGAAATGTTAATAATATGGTTGATCACTACTGTCTGCTCTTTGTCTGCCCGGGATCATCACTATAGGGAGAAAATTTAAGTGTCATCACATGTAAAGGTGCAAGATGCCATTCTCAAATTCACTTCCTGGGTTAATGTTAATTGAACACTACAGCCCACTTGGTAGTTTATTCTGATCATAGGAGAAAAAAAAACGTTTTTATTTGTGGGTAATACTACACTCAAGCTTCATAAAATTTTTCTCTCAACTATTATGGTACTAGGATCTTGTTAAACCATTTGTTAATTCACTAAAAGCAGCTGCCTCTGAATAGAAGGGGATATGCTAACATTAGTTAATTTTATGAACTCCTTAAAATTTTCTTATTTCTATTCATATAAAATGAGTGCAATAATTGGGAGTAAAATGTTGTGGGCTATCAACAACAAAGTGACTATAGTCAACAATAAATTATGATATACTTTAAAATAACCAAAAGAGTGAAATTGGAATATTCCTAACACAAAAAAATGATAAATACTTGTGATGGATACCTCAATTATCCTGACTTCATTAATACACATTGCATGCCTATATCAAAACATCACATGTACCCTATAAATATATACACATAATAATTAACTGTAATTACTACATACCCATAATAATTAAAAATAAAACGTTTTTTCAAAAGATGAAAATATAGATTAATTACTCAGAGGGTATTATTGGAAGAAGCATGGCAGAAGTTGAAAGCAAATCAAGAAAATGTTATTCAATTAAAATAAATCATTTTCCCAACTACATGGGAACGGACCGATGAAATAAAACTGCACCCAGGAGACTTGCTGAATTCCTTGGGTAATGAAGACTTCAGATCAGTCAATAGACTTCGGATAGTCAAATATCTGAGCACAGCTTGATCACATTTAATGAAGTAAAGTTCATATTTATGAAGTCACTTTGGTTCTGGCTGTCCTGAGACAGCAACCGAATGACTCACACAGGACCTCTGCGGTGCACTACAATGGTCATAGACATCCTCATTCCCTGTGCCTTCTCTAAAGTTCCCACTTTCTAAATTGTACATACCTTTATTCATTGCAGTTTACGAGGTTGGCTTTGTGTTATTTTTTTTCCCCTCCTAGTTCAAATTTTTAGTACTAAATAAGAATTTATTGGAGGACTAGCTAAGGATATATCTCCTTCCAGAGAAAAAAGTCGTGTGTATGATATTTAGTATCCTGCTGGGAGGATATGTTATCTTGTCCAAGGAAAAATACTTGAATATCTGAAGCATTGAGAGAGAGAGAGAGAGAGAGTGTGTGTGTGTGTGTGTGTGTGTGTGTGTGTGTGCACATTGTGGCAGGAGTTGGCACACTGGGACTGTGGGCTGCCAACAAGTTTTGAGTACCACTGTCTACTATGAATTGTTGACTTGATGGATTAATAATACCCAATTCATGATGAAAAACCTTAGCTTGTTTAGCCAATTAGTTATAGACATTCAGGTTTATACTTTATTCAGGGGCCTAGAAGCAAACTGAGATTTCTTCTTCAATATTAATTAAGCAGGTGCAAGTGTATTTGATACATGAACCGCTTATATAATGCTTAAGACAGGGATTTTGGCATGCCCATCACCAGAACAGTGTTCATTGTACCCAATAGGTAAATCTTTATCCAACACCCAGTCTCCTCCTTTCTTGGTTTCTCATGTCTTTATATCACTTTGTCCCCATAGGTACCCACCACCTATTACCTCCCCCTTACTGGTGAGAACATACAGTGCTTAGTTTTCCATTCCTGAGATACTTCACTTAGAGTAATGGTGTACAGTTCCATCCAAGTTGCTGAAAATAATAATATTTCACTCATTTTTATGGCTGAGCAGTAATCCATTATGTGTGTGTGTATACACATATGTACACATATCATGTTTTATTAATCCACTCATGAATTGAAGAGCGCTTAGGTTGATTCCACATCTTTGCAGTTGTGAATTGTGCTGTGATAAGCATTCTAGTGCAGGTGTCTTTTTGAAAAGATTACTTTTTTCCTTTGGGTAGATAGCCAGCAGTGGGATTGCTGGATTGAATGTTAGGTCTACATTTATTTCTCTGAGGAATCTCCATACTGTTTTCCACAGAGGTTGTACTAATTTTCGGTCCCACCAATAGTGTATATGTGTTCCTTTCTCTCTGCATCCATGCCAGTATCTACTCTTTTTTGACTTTTTAATAATGTCCATTATGATCGGGGTAAGGTGGTATCTCATTGTGGTTTTAATGTGCATTTCCCTGATGACTAATGATGTTAAGCATTTTTTCAGATATTTGTTGGCCATTTGTCTATCTTCTTTCAAAAAACTTCTTAGTGTAGCAGGATACAAAATTCTTGGCTTAGCATTTATCTTGTTTAAAGAGAGTAAAATAGGACCCATTTGTCTCTGGTTTGTAAGAAGTGCTGTTAATCTGATGGGTTTTCCCTTGTAAGTTACTTTATGTTTTCACCTCACAGCAGATAGGATTCCTCCTTCATGTTGACTTTGGCCTGGTGGTTCCCTCTTTGCAATGAATCTCTCAGGTGTTGATTGAGCTTCTTGCATCTGGATGTCTAAATCTCTAGCAAGACCAGGAAAGTTTTCCTCAATTATTCTCTTGAATAGGTTTTCCAGGCCTTGTGCTTTTTCTTCTTCACTCTCAGTGATGTCTGTGATTCTTATATTTTGCCATTTTACATAACCGCATATTTCCTGCAGACTTTGTTTATTTCTCTTGATATTCTGTTCTTTATTTTTGACTAACTACGTTAATTCAAAAGCGTTGTCTTCAAACTCTGAAATTCTTTCTTCTGCTTGATCTAGTCTATTCTTAAATTTTTCACTTTGTTTTCTATTTCTCTAAATGAATTTTTTATTTCCAGAAGTTCTATTTAGTTTTTTGTTAATATATCTATCTCTTTAGTAAATTTTTCATTAATTTCTAGAATTGTTTCTCTGGTTTCTTTCAGTTGGTTTTCCATTTTCTCTTGGATCTCATTGAGCTTCCTTATAATCCATACTTTTAGTTCTTTTTCTATCAGTTCAGTATTTTCATTTTGGTTGGAATCCATTGCAAGAGAGATGGTGTGCTCCTTTGGGGGTGTCCTTTCACTCTGATTTTTCATGCCTCTGGAGTTCTTGTGTGATTCCTTCTTATCTTGAGCAGCTGTTACTTCTTATTTTTGGATTTTTCTTTTGTTTAGATGGAGCTTCCCCCCCTCACTCTTAAGGGTATGCCTTGAGCACATGATTGGTAAGCACATTTGGCTTTTCTTCTGAGTACTTTGATGGTGACTTAGGTTATGGATGAATACGTTGGTTTTAGTTGTCCTTAGTGTAGTGGTTTTCTCAATTGCTAGTTATTTGTAGGCCATAGCAATGACGCACTTTGTGCATGAGCAGATTCCCTGTCTCTTGTTGACACAGGAAGATGGAGGTCTTTGAAATCTTTTCTTTCCCCAGCCCAGTAGCCTTCTTAACAGTGTCAATTATATTGCAATTCCCAATTTAACCTCTGACACAGTAGGTGGTGCTTTTGGGTAAGAGGCAGCCATGCCCCATTTAGCAGGGCTCACAAGTCTCTCAGGGGTTGATCTCGCTGAAATCTTGCTCCGTCTTGTTCTGCTCCACATCCTCCTGTGGAATCTCCTGTAGCTTCCTGGCCCTCTTCCCTCAGAATTACACCTAAGCTATATCTTCTTTTCATTGAAAACTTTTCCTTCTTTTTGAGACAATCTGACAACCAATGTCTCTAGATAGCCATCTTCAACAGTTAATTTCTGGAAAAAAAAAAAAAAAGTACTGTAAAACCTTAGACTATCCATGTCTGATTCTTTTATATAGGCTTTCCCCAATTTTATATATTACATTTGATCTACCAGAGGTACTTTGTGCACAGCTAGATGTAGGTCATAAGAGCCATCGAAGGGATCTGCTTGAACTTTGTCCTATGCCAGCGAAGTGCCTTCTCTTGCTCTCCTTTTCACTTAATATGCTATGGCTGCCTTTTAGCAGTAACAGTGCATGGTAGACCAAATTTGGTTCTCACTTTAGAGGAGATTATCAAAATTTCTCAAATCACTAGAATTTGAATGCAGCCCATATGGGAACTTCAGAATCTGAGTTCTGAAGTATCATTATTTTCATTTTCATTATCATCTGTGTACAAAATTCTAAAAATAAATTGGAGAAATTTCTCTTGAACATACCAGATACTTGCTATCAGCAAGAATACATAAACACATGTGATTTATCCTTTAATGGGAAAAAACCTGTCAGCATTACATTTGTTATGATAATTTCTATTTGTAATTGAGAGCAGGAGAGCATTATTTTATATAGACTTCCTTTTATAAAAATTTCTGTTGGCTAATTTGCACTCAAAGGGTACTACTTAAATTTTTCTTTGCCTTCAAGTAAGCAAATGTGTCCAAGTATATTAAAGTTAAGTTGGTATTTATATCCTTATTTATAAAAGTAAAGGTTTATTGCACTTTTGTGCTTCTTCTTTTATTGGAATTTATTATTCCTCCTGAGACCTATAATCCAAAAGTATATAATTTAAAAAATAAACTTGGATTTACTGCATGATTTTTCTACATCATATACAGAAATACGCTGGGGAAATAAACACTTTCTTGATTACAAATAACAGTAAATAAATGCTTATAACTAATCAATTACAAATTACAGAATAGCAACAAATATTAAAGTTGTCTCTAATCCCCTTACCCAGTATTTTATATACACATATATATGTGTATAATATATAAATGCATGCACATATATATGTAGTGAAAGTGCATATATGTGCCTTCATTTATATTCATAATATGTATGCTTAAGTATATACATAAATGCATTCCCTTAAAATAACACTTATGCAACAATATATAAGGTTTTATATCAATATGCATATTTTTATAAAAGAATAAAGTCTAAAAATATTAATAAAGGAAATAAAAATAATTCTAAAAAGTAATAAAAGCAACAACAAAATAAGCATTTTTGTTCCAAGTGCCAATTTCTAAATTCTTTACAGATAAAAATTTAACTTTCAATAAGGTACTGTGAGATAAAAATATTTAGAAAATATCGATGTGTTAAAATGAAATAAATTCTGATATATATATATATATATGTACAGAGAGAGACTATATTACTCACAAAAGCATTTTAAAGAAATGCAAATAATTGTTTTTTATTTCAAAATATTAGGGAAGTGCAAATGTTTGAGGTTACAAGGATCACTTTCGTAATGTACAAATCACAGCTAGCAGTGCGCCCATCACCGAAATAGTATGCGTTGAACCCGTTAGGTAGGTTTTCACCCATCCCCTTCTCTCCTCTCCCTACTGCTTGATTTTCACTGAGTTTTACTTCCCTCTGTGTACATATATGCTCATCGGTTAGTTCCAGTTTAATAGGGAGTACATGTGGTGTTCTTTTTTTTTTTCATTCTTTAGATACTTCACTTAGAAGAATGGTCACCGGTTCCATCCAAATTGTTGCAAAAGGCATTAACTCATCCATTTTTATAGTTAGGTAGTATTCCATGGTATACATATATCACATTTTGTTAATCCATTCATGAATTGAGGGGCATTTGGGTTGATTACACATCTTTGCAATTGTGAATTGTGCCACAATAAACATTTGAGTACAGGTGTCTTTTTGATAAAATGACTTCCTTTCCTTTGGGTAGATACCCAGTAGTGGGATTGCTGGATTGAATGGTAAGTCTACTTTTAGTTCTTTGAGGAAACTCCATACTGTTTTCCATAGAGCTTGTACTACTTTGCAGTCCCAACAACAATGTAGAAGCGTTCCTTTCTCTCTTCATTCACATCATCATCAATTGTTTTTGGACTTTTTAATACTAGTCATTCTAACTGGGGTAAGGTGACAACTCACTGAGGTTTTAATATGAATTTCTGTGATGATTGGTGATTTTGAGCATTTTTCATACATTTATTGATTATTTGTCTATCTTCTTTTGAAAATCTTCTGTTCATTGCCCATTTTTTAATGGGGCTGTTTGTTTTTTTTTCTTTCTGATTTGTTTGAGTTCTTTGTCAATTCTGGATATTAGCCCTTTATCTGATGTATAGCTTGTGACTATTTTCTCCCATTCTGTCGGTTGTCTATTTTCTTTGTAGATTATTTCCTTAGCTGTCCAGAAGCTTTTTAATCTAATTGAATCTCATTTATTTACTTTTGTTTTTGCTGTAATTGCCATTGGGTTCTTCATCATAAATTCTTTGCTTAAGCCAATATCTAGAAGAATCTGTCCTACATTCTCTTCTAGGATTTTTAGAGTTTCATGGCTTACATTTAAGTCTTTAATTCATCTTGAATTAATTTTTGTGAGTGGTGAGATATATGGGTCCTGTTTCATTCTTCTGAGTGTGGCTGTCCAATTTTTCCAGCACCATTTACCTCCCAAGTCTCAATCAGGAAGAAATAGAGCTCCTGAACAAAGAAATAAGCAGCCAGATCAAAGCAGTAATAAAAATCTTCCAACAAAGAAATCTAACTAAACAATAAATGAATTAGAAGATAAATATTAAGAAAGAAAGATGATGAAGAGAAAAGATTTAGAATGGATAATAATAGTGTGCCTAGTGATACATCATTTAAGAGCTAAATAAAGAGTCTAAGAATAAATGACATATGTCAAGGAAAAATTATAAATTGTCAGAAACTACCATTCTAAATTAAGAAAATAATAAATTTAAGGAGGGTAGGATTATATTCAAGAGAGCAATAAGGGTTGCTAAATAATTTAACTGGAATGGAAACAGATGACAACTAAAATGCAGCATTTGGTGTTAACACAATGTCTGGCTTTCAAACATTGTTAGAGAAATACATGTTTGCTGTGAATATAGTGAAAAGGAAATTAATATGAAAAGCAGTAGAAACTAAAGACAAACACAGATTAATAATATAAAAATATAAGTAAATAACAACTGAATCAAACCAGCGAAATATTGACTAATACTTAGAAGAATAAACCATAAAATGAAACGAGTAGTAAATGTAGGTAAGACAAAAGAAAAAAATCAAATTATCTACTTACATTAAATGCAAAGTGAAATAAATCTCTCATTAAAAACAAAACTTGTTGGATATATAGGCACTGTTAGTCTTAAAATCAACAATAAAGTTTCCCCATGTTATTGTCTAATCATGTCCTGACTAAAAGGAAAACTAAATAAATATTTCAAAAGTAGAGATTTCATAGACAGCTGTGTTTATTGTAATTCTACAAATGTTAGACAAAATAACATTTCTTGATATATTTTAATTATACTAATTTGAAGTCTGTATTGTTAGACCACTCATGGATTAAAGATAAATTTTAAAAGGAAAGTACAAATTATGTAGTAATAAAGCAATAGAACAGTATATTTATACTCAAAAACTCATAGAAAGCAAAATTTTATTCTGAAAACATTCTGTAGCTCTAAATGTATATAAAATTAAATAAAAATAAGAAAACATTAATAAGAAAAACAAAGCAATTAATGAAACAAAGAAAATAGAAAGATGGATTAATAAAACACAAATCCAAAATTAATAAGATAAAAAATAAAAAAGAAGCATGAAGTATAAATATTCCTAATATTGTTTACATGATAGGATCATAAAATAGTTATTCATATGTGTCATTATGGAAAGGAATAATATAAAATAATATAAATATTGACAGGAATGATAAATGTGTCAATATCACACTTTAGATGTGATAATTTACAAACAATTCTTGATGGAAAGTTTAGAAATCTAGAGAGAATTGATAATTTCTACCAAAATACAAATAAAGCAACCTGAAAAAGAATAGACCTAAGATATTAACAGTCTAATTACCACTGAACACATAATTCAATATAAATTTAACAGGAGATATAAAACTTTATAAAATATTATATAATATCTTATTAGAAGATGTAAAACCAGATCCTAAGTGACAAACTATGTTTTTATCTAGAATAACAAAACGAGATGTAAATGTTGATTTTCTGAAGTCATTATATATATGCATATATTTACATTTTTAATTAGAATTGCAACTGATGATTTTTTTAAGTACGATTTTAAAGAGTAGGAAATTTGGGAAATGAAAGAAAGAATATATATGGAGAAGATTTCTTTTACCATATTAAGAATATATTCTAGCAACAAAGGTTAATTACATAATGAATCATTACTTGTAATGGAATTAAAAAACTGAATCCATTACTGATCACAGTCAAGGTGAGATACAGTGCTCAGGCATGGTCTCTGTGAGAAGATAAATTTGCTCATTCTCTTTAGGGTATCTGGGAAGCAACACATTTAGGAATTGGTGGACTTTCTCAAGTGCAAATAGATTGACACCATCTGTAGAAGAGTGGTTACTCTGGTGAGAATGTCATTAGAGACACTCAGATGTGTGTTTTCTTGAGTAAATCTGTCCCTGATTGGCAGGCTTTCAGAAGTGAGGGCCTAACACTGCTTGGTTGCTTACAAAACTAAATTCACTGTTGTGAATTGATCAATTGAATACGTTTAAATCTGGTTTTGCTGACTAATATTTCTATTGCTATAGATCAATGGGTCTTTTTCAATGTTTGTGAATGCTTTTTTATTCATTAGTCAACAACATAAGAAATAACATGAACATTTGTCCTAATCTTCACTCTTGCAGTTTATTTTAATCGAAAATTAAGTTTCATCTGTGGAGATTTTATTTCCACTTTACATATTGATCAGCATAAATTTATCATTTTTAATATTGGAATCATTTTTTGAAACACCTGTTGGGACTGTAACTGTGCTGAAACACTCATGACTGAGCAGCAGACATCAAGAAATAGCAAAACAAATAAGAATTATTAAATGCATTTATAATAGTATACAATTATAAAATGGATAAAAACACTTTGGAACCATTTCCAAGGCTTTCCAGTAATGAACAATAAAACAAGTCCTATGACTTGCTGAGTCTACATGGTGTAGCTTTGTGCATTGTCACCTGTAATGTTAATTCAGGTACCACATGAATAGTTAATGATTGTAGAAATTTTTCCCAAGTCATCTAAAATAAAATCTAAGTCTACTTTATTTTCTATAATTATCTGGGATAAGGATATTTCAGGGTTTTTTTTCTCTAATTGCTTAGTCTGCACTACTTACTGTGTAAGTAAATGTAAAAGAACACTTTTTTAATGAACATCTCAAGCTATCTAATTTGAATGAAATCGCCTTCCTCAGGAGTTTTCTGCAGGAAAGCTTTTTACCTATTTGGATTCTTTGTAAGGAGAAAATTTTAGAGTTATTCCCACGGAAAAACCTAAGTACTAGTCTCACAGAACAATTAAGCAATGCTAAGTTGAAGAGCCTGATCCCTATATAGGAAAAATATGCAAGAAATGTACAAAAGATGAATGAACCTTGGTGGAGTTGTAGGTTTACTTTCATGAAGAATTTTCTGCTTTGTCTACTGTAAGGATATTCTTCATTTGTATTATATATAAAAGTACCATTTTGGGTGAAATTAGGACAACATATCTTGATGTAAATTTTCAAATAGACTACACTAACAAGTTTGGGAGTACTGAATTGATTTGGGATGGTGACTACCTAGAGTAACTAGAGTAATTAAAGCCTAAATCCAGGTGAGTGATGTTAATATCAAGGAGATGGAAACATGACATGTTAATCCAGAGTACATAACCTTAAGTTAGTAAAGAAAATGAACAAACAGAAGTATATACGGGAGAGTTAAATATACAGGATATTCTTGTTCTAGTAGTTTTGGCCAGAGTTCTGTTTTGTGTGGTCATCTGTCTATTCTGAGGATTTTAAGCTAAAAATAAAATTTGTGAATCCTCTGATTTTCTAAGTTCTTCAGAAAACTTTCATTTAGATTCTTTAAAGTAAATAATGTCCCAGTTCTATTAAGATACCTTGCCTTTTCCAGAGGATCTTAAGTGATAAGCCAGAAAGTTTTTTGAGTAAAAGGCAAGTCAAAATCATGAAAAATGATGTTAGTTATACCCATACCATTGGATGGAAAAGTTGGAATGTCTTAAGTAGAAAGCACAAAATCTAATACTAGTTTTCCACTATCTTAAAAAAGTTATTTCCATCTGTGTTTAATATTGTGTCCAGTTTGTACCTAATACGATGGATTATTTCGAATCCATTTGAGATTTATCTGGTGCCATCAGGTGGACATTCTGATTTTTCCAGATCTTATCCTCATGAATTTTGCAACCTGAAAATTCCCAATGTAATTTTTTTTAAGAATTCATCAGGCCAGATTTTATGTATCTGATGGAATCTTTAAATTTCTGTTTGTATTTATCATATTTCCTCTTATTTTATGTGAGGTCCATTATAAGGACTTTATACAGAGCACCCTGTTTAGCATGATTACATATATGGTACATTTATAGTATTTCTACAGTATTTTTTATAATATTGTACAGTAGCTTCTTTACTTTTACCTTGGGGAACACTTACATGAAGCATGGTATTTTCGGTAGCATAAAAACCTTACGTGATTTACATTTGCTGTTTATACTCAAATTTAAGCAAGTTATGCTTTTATAGCATTTGAATAAATAAACTATTTTAAAACCTGTTATATGTATACACAAATATTTATACCTACTTATGGCATATATATAACTATAAATATTTATTATGTAAAATATACAACTATTGTGTAAGATTTATACAAAAATATATATTTATGACATATATATGTAACTATAAATGTTTATTATGTAAGATATATAACTAGGTTATTAAATATGGAATGTCTGATTTCCTTAATTACTGTTTGACAGTTGATGTATCTGACATTTCACTTTGACACTTATTGGTTTTTTCTTTTTGTGTGTGTGTGTGAAGGTAAATCCTCCTTTCAAATGCACATTTTGGCTTGTGATTGTCTTTCAAATTTTTATTTTTTTAGGGAAACTTTCGTAAAACCATGAGGAAGTCAAAAATTTGTGTTTTTTTTTTTATTCTTTTTAATTTTTATAGATTTAGGAGGTAAAAGTACAGTTTTGTTACATGGATATAGTGCATAGTGGTGACATCTGGGCTTTTAGTATAACCATCATGGAACCAATGCAGTGTAGACAGCTGAAAATATCAACGAAGTGTTTGGGAGGGGATGTGGCAAAATGTACACACAGTGCATTGATGGTTTGATAACTTTCATTCTGGTGATTTTAATCTTGAAAATGAGCCACGTGGGTAACCTAAACCAAAGTGGATAATGATGAGCTGAAAGCTGTAGTGGAAACGAATCCATCTCAACCTACTTGTGCATTAACAGCGAGGTTTGACATTACTATTCCAGCAATATTAGACCTTTGAAACAAATGGGTAAGGTAAAGAAACTGCATGGATGGGTACCACATGAATTATATAAACATCAGAAGATAAATCATCTCAAAGCTTGACTGTCTTTGCTGTCATGACATAAAGGTGAACCATTTCTACATCGTATTGTTAACGTGTCATAAAAATGGTTTCTTTTTGACAATTGCAAGCATTCAGCACAATGATTGGATAAGGACGAAGTACTGAAACACAGTCCAAGACCAAATATTCATCAAAAAAAGTGCAAATGGTGTCTGTTTGGTGGTCCATCACTGGTATTATCCACTACAGCTTCATGAAACCTGGACAATCAATTATACCAGATGTCTACTGCAACCAATTAGACAAAATGATGAGGGTGCTTGTGATTAAGCAGCCAAGATTGGTAATAGAGACAGGCCAATCCTCTTACAAGAACACATGTCACATAAAACAACACTGCTCAAACTACAGCAGCTGGACTTGGAAACTCTCTGTCATCCACTGTATTCACCAGATCTTGCACCAACTGACCATCACTTCTTCAAGGATTTGGACCACTTCTTGCAAGGAAAAGTATTCAATTCTCAACAAGCTGCAGAAAATGCCTTTCACGATTTCCTCACCACTCGCTCTCCAGGCTTCTTTGCCACTGGCATAAGCAAGCCACCATTAAGATGGCAAAACCGTGTCAATTGTTTAGGCATATACTTTGATTAATTGTACTACTTCTTCTTTGACATATAATAAACTAAACTTTTTATTTGAAATCTGACATTTCATATTTAATGACCTAAAAATTTATTTTATATATGTTCACATTTTTCTTTTAGTAATATGTTCCCTAGAAAGGGCCGTAGTCCAGTCATTTTTACAATTTGAATTTTGCTAATGAATTGGATTTTTTAAAAGATTGTTATTGAATAAGAAGCCTGCTATTTTTTTAAATTATTATGATTTCTCATATAAACTTCAGCAAATGATGCTAAGCCCAGATTTGATATTAGAGTTTTCTAGATAACCAAAACAAAAGTGCCACTTTGCACAAGTAGACAAACAAAAGCAAAACTAAAGAAAATAAACAGCTTAGTGGAAAAAAAAAATCTAATGACCTTAGTCAAGACTACATAATTTAAAAAATTTCTGGGTCTGATTATCATATACGAGACCTTATGAATAATGAATGATCTTTTAAAAAGTGTCTATTTGGTTACAAATTCTAGGATAACAAAGCAAATTCAGCAATTAGAATCCAACAGACTAATGAAAACTTAGATTGTGGTTTAGACTGATTCATCTGACAGCCTATCTGAAGGACAAAATAAGTTTGGGCACAACGGACCCATTGAGGACACCTGTTGTTTCAAAGATTTCCTGAAATTCTGCCAAATGAGTGTTATAAAAGCCTCTTTAGTGTAACTTCTGTAAGTCTCATAGAATCATGTAAAATAAAGAGACACTTCACTTTATTACTTTTTATAATAAGGGAGATCTATGCTGGTCAGGCACAGCCTCTTCAAGCAGAACGGATTGTTGATCTTATAGGCTGTGATGTCCAATCTGATAGCCACTAACCAATGCAACTATGATAATTTAAACAACAATGAAAATTAAAAACGTTTAAAAATTCAGTTCCTTGACCACACTAGTCACATTTCAAATGAATAATGGCCAAATGTGGTTAGAAGCTATCACACCGAACATTCAGATATACTTATTTTCCAACATTGCAGAAAGTTCTCTTGGACACCATTGTTACGGAGAATTTTTGGAAGACTATCAGAGATTTAATGGATTGGTCTAATCTGTAGAAGTAAGGTTACTTGAAGAGAAGTGTTGTTGAAGGGTTGTTACTCAAAAATGTGCTTATTGGAGTGAGTCCATCTCTGATTAGCTGAACTTTTTTTTTTTTTTTTTTTTTTTTTTAGTGGGAAGGATGGGAGAGGAGATGTGAGGTTGACACTAATTGTTGGATTGAAAAAATGTGTTAATTCAGGAAAGTTGTTGGTTCCGATGTTTGCTGCAATGGGCCTAGAATAATGAGAATTCTAAATATGTGAGAAAGTCTTTTAATCTCAAAGAATTGGCAAAAAATACACAAAAAATTCAACAGAATATAAAACTCTATAAAAATCACGTAAAGAAAACACAAATAAAGTTACTGTACAATATAAATAGTTTCTCAATGCATAATGTGCTTTATTAAATAAAAAACATCTATTTGGAAAAGAATAAAATTATACCTCTATTTCATACTCTGTGCAAACATAAAATCAATATGCGTCTAAACAATCAAAATAAAGCAAAATGCCTTAAAAGTATTTTTAGAATGTCAAATGTACAATCTTAAAATGGTGATATTACTTAACAAAGACTAAATACAAAACTGATGAAAAAATAAAGCATACAGCTACTTATCTATACATGATTTATACCTTTTTTGAGGAAAATATTCTTTATAGTGCCAATAGACAAATTTTAATCTCATAAAGCAAAAAACTGGCAAAATCTCTCTATTTTGTGATGGTCAATTGTTCTTCATGCTGCCTTGTATTGCTTTACTTGTAATGAAGAGCATGCATTACCTTGTAATTTAATTTTAAAACATCAAATTTAATGGAGAATTAGTGTATTGCTATGTAGAAATTTTAAAATTCCAAGTGAAATACATAAAAGGTAATTTTTATCATTGGTTCAGTAAAATTTTATCAATTAACAATTTAATTTCTTCTTGTATGCCTAAAGCCGATTATAGCCTGGCCAATGTACCCATGTTATTATGAGGTGGGGGGTGGAGGAAAGTAACTCAAGAACCATAAAAGAACATACAAATAACTAAATACAAATCTATAAGGAAAACAGACCTGAGTTTTAAAAAAATCCAAATAGAAGTTTACAGCGTACTTCTAGGAGAAAGATATTTTGGTATCCCGAAAGACAAATATGGCTTACTCACATAGAGAAGGCGGGAGGCAGCAATCTAGCTCAAGAGACTATGGCCAAAAACATAAAACACCAAATATCATGATGCATTCCAGGAATTACACTTAGCATGGCATAGCTATAGTGAAGAGTGTATTGTAGGGATACCGAAGCATGATATTGGAAAGGAAACTCTTTTGGATCCTGATAAATACAATGGTGAACACACAAAAAATGTACTATCATTCATGAAAAGTATCGTCTGTTCTACAAAGACTGGCTGAAAGTGTCATTGACAGGGTCAGATGTTCATTAGAAAGCAACCTGATTAAATATGTCTCTTGTTTTTATTATTACTATAAACCCCTAAGAAAAAATTAGTTACTAATTTGTACTTAATTTTGTAAAAATCTAAGGTAAATTATTCTAGGAAAATAGTCTTAATATAAAGTATTGTTAGTATTGCTTTGTAAATAATGGCTCAAAGATTATATATAATCACATACACTTTGAGGGTTTTTTTTGTTAATGTGTATTAATTAAGTCATAATTTGTTTTCTAAAACCTAATCTTTTGATGAAAATACCATTAGCAGAGGCTAATGATGAATTCATATATGAAGTGAACCATTGCATAGCTCATTAAAAATAAATAGTATGGAGTTAAATAAACTGATGGGGAAAATTAATGAGCATAAAGTATCTCAAATGTTAGGGTCTTATTTTGCAAATAATCACACTATCGAGGGTTTAAAAAGTTATAAAAAATTTGAAAAAACAATAAGCTGTTTACTTTATAAAGAATTCATAAATATTTTTAAACAATTTATTGTGAATATTCTTATTCTTATATATTCTGAAACAGCAATATTTACTCGTTTGCGCTTTCTAGAAGCTTTTCTAATTTTCTAGTTTTTGATATTAATCAGCATTTTCTATGAAATCAACTTTTGCAACTCCTGTTATATTTAACTACCTCATGGGTAGAGATGAAACACTGGTTACAGAGTTAAAAAGCCAAATGTTCTATCGGCAAACATAATGGAGAGATTAAATATTAGAAGAAAAATTACAAAGTTTCTTCCACTGTGTTTCACAAATAGTATGTCATTTTGGCCTCAAAATAACCACATGTAGTATGTTTAATGGTCCCTGCCAAAAGTTAGGAAAACTCACTTGATGATTGTACAAGCAGTTTTAGTACACATATATGTCGTCGTTCATTGCTCATCTTTCAAAGAATGAGAAATGAACCCAGTAAGAAATTTCCATTTTCTTAAAACCCCGAATGCAAAAACAGAATTTTCTGAACAATTTTGATTTAATATAAACAAATAAAAATGATTACCCTTCATTACTAATTCTAATATATGATGCAATAAACGACTGTATATTTAGCACTTATCATTCTATCACTAAATACATGTTTAATACTAAATGGCAATCATGTTATTTAACGGTGCTAACTTAAAAAAAAGAAATAAGATACTTTTAAAAGCTTTTTTACTTGATTATAGAATTGTATATTTAAGCTATTAAATATATTCACACCTTTATTGACATTCTAATTTTTCTTTGCATCACTATTATATATTTTAATTTTTGTCATTTTCACTCCCATTATGTGCCCCCAATTGTGCTTCACAAAAGGGTCAATAAGGTCTAAAACAGGGGACTCAAACTTGAATGTCAAGGCACGAACTATAAATGAGTAAGTAGCCCAAGTTTACTTATTCATCTATTAATTGTTTGTTTATTCCATTTATCAAACATTTATTAAGTGCTCCCTATGTGTCAGTTCCTCTTGGGATATACCAGGAACAACAACAACAAAAGGTTTTTCCTTATGCTTCTTACATTCCACAGAGAAAAATAAGTAAATAAGTAAATGTAATAAATAATTGGGATGTTAGACGGTGAAATTCACCATTTGCGATGTGACAGTAGTTTCATCAGAGGTAGCGCAGTAAGTGAGAAGCGCTGAGATCAGTATTAAGGAAAAATGCTAAAAGGAGAAAATGTAATGTTACCAACACAAAGAAATGATAAATGTTTGAGATGATAGATATGCTAACTACCCTGGTCTGGTCACTATACATTAAAGTATGGAAACATCATTATGTACACAATAAATATGTGCAATTATTACATGGCAATTATAAAAATAAATCAATGCTGTGTCTTAACTGATTGATTCCCTCTTAAGAGGAAGGATAGTGTCTCAGAATTTCTGTTTTTCAAAGAAACTACAAAACATTTTTATGGGAAGTCTTTCATTTTAAATATTTTCAACAAAATATATAGGAAATTATGAAAATGATTTCAGTGTCTTTTATACAAGTTTCCACTTCTAACCTGAACATATGTCTAATGCCAACTTCACCCCATCCCAAATATGTCTGTAGTTATTAAACTTACGGTAAAAATTTAATTAGAGTTTGCCAGGATGAACTAGAGAAATTAGTACTTTATACTTGAAATTTTGGTAGACAAAGTTGTAATGTTATGGAATCTAAATTCTTTAGCCAATATTTTAAAAATACTAATTGAATAAATATTTTAAATTGTGGATATTTAAAATGCTGAATAAACTGCCACTAGAAAATAAGAATTTTGACATTGTATATTTATGAATTTCTTTAACTGCTAGTGTATTCATTTTTTATGGCATAAGGTTTTCCATGGCATTTTTTTCTTAATTTATTTTAGGAAACACATTTTTCCTGTATATAAAACAATTACTTGAGTCATTCATTTTCACCCCCCAAAATCCCTATTCTGAGGGAATTGTCTACATAGGCAAGTTTTTTTCTTTAGGGCATGCTACCTTTTAATAGAAATTGACGTCAGTTTAGAATGTTCTTTCTGAAAGAAATTTAGTGCAACTTTTATTTATAATTTATATCCTGCAGCTTTACCACAAATATGATGTGTGATACCCTGATATGTTTTTCTCATATTTTCCATTTAAAAGCCTTTTCAGCATAAGGATAGTAAAAAGGGTAAAAAATTGAAAACGATTATCATACAAAATATAGGAGGAAAAGTAACTCACCAAAAAAGTTCATTAAATTATTTTAAATAAAGTTGGCTGACCATAAAAATAGCCATTACATTGCACTCAAAATAGTCTAAGTTACTTTCATTTTTAAAACATTCCACAAAAGAACAAAAGGAACATCTAACTCTCTGGAGGTAGACACAGGTTTCGTGTAGAGTACGAGGGTGTATGGAATACTTGCCAAGCCACTTCGTGGACTGCAGCACATAACAGGTACCTGGCATTTTCATTGGTCATGGCAGGAATTAGGAGAATTTGAGGCTGTGTCCCTGATGCTAGGATAAACTTTTCCAGAAAGTAGAAATAAATAAAGTAAAGCAGCTTACAGATATTGAGCGTGTAAATATCTTGGAAATCAAAGTGATAGGACTTTTTGAATTGGGGATGTTGAGAGGTCTCTGGGTTCACATGTTTAAAAAAAAAAAAGTGTAGATGTTATAGAATATCTGGAGAAAGAGGTACCCAAGAAAAACATTTTAACTTCTGAATATCATAAAAGCCTCTTTTAATTCATGAGCATTTATTTGCACTGTATTCCAAATTCCTCTTCTATAACTTTTCTTTTAGGTAAAATATAGATAGATGGGCAGACATTTAGCAAGGTTTGCACAGTGCTCACTGCTGTCTTCTTTCCCACACATCACATGGCTTCTAATCCGATGCTTTTCTCAAATGCATTTCTCAGACAGGTGCATGGATGATATATTCTGTGAATCTTTGACTCTTTAGAAATCTCTTTATTTCACCCCGGTGTAGGCTTATGGGGTTACTGCTCTTTTCTTTTAATAGCTTTTCTCTTTTACCACCAATTTCCAGCTGATGAAATGGCCTATGTCAGTATGACTCATTTTCTTTTGTAACGTATATTTCCTCTTTCTCTCAAAATAGAAGTTTTTTCTTTTCCTAAGAATCGAGACATGTTACTAGGCTATGGTTATGTATGTGTGTTTTATAGTCAATAATTGCAAGAATTTAATGAGCAGCACATTAACCTTTCAAAATCAGATTTTTCTAGCTTTAGAAAAGTTGTTTTTCATCTTTAATGCTGCTCTTCCTTCATTCGTAATCACCAAACACAGTCCTGCAGAACCAGCCCCTGCAGTGGTGCAATGTAATAGTCCAATCTCCCTTTAGCATATTTTCTCCTTTCGCTCCTTTTCCAATTTTCACATCAGATTCCCTAAATGAATCCTCACATCTCTTTTGTTTTTCTTAATAAGGTATTTATTTACCTTCAAATGTTTGCTTTTCTGTTTTGAGAAATGTCTTTCACGGGGTGTTTATCAAGACATCAATTGGCATAGCAATGAACTTCCTCTTCTTCATTTCGTGAATGCTTTTTAAAAATTACGTTAATTTTTGAACGTTGTTTTCATCTTGTTTTTGAAATTCCGTAAGTGCTCTATGCACATAGGTATGTGTATATGTAAAAACACACACAGACATATATATATATATATATATATGTGTACACACATATACAAATGTACATATATGTGTTTCATAAAAGTGTTACCTGTAGAGTTCCATCTGATATTCACATCTCTGACTTTGGGACTCCTTAGATGTGCTGTTCACTTTTCCTCTTCTCTACAGGTTTATCAGTCATCAGGCTACTAGCTCTGTCTTGAAGCACAAGAAGTAAACTTCCCTCATTCCATTTTTCCTAAGCTTTTCTCAGTCTCAGAAGTAGCAAAGCCACAGACCACCTCTTCACCTACTCATCCTCTCCTTGGATTTCTGAGAAATAGCTTTTCTCATGCAGCCAGTGCATATGTTCCACCTCAAGTGGTCACCGGGTCTCTTAGATCCAATCTCATTCCAGATTGCATGGTCTGTCACTGGTGTTTTCTGCTCATTAAGAGAAAGCAGCATTTAGCACCAGCTTTACCTGTTTGATTTCTTTTCTTTTTAAATAATTAGATCAATGTTTATTATGACTTTGCAACTCCCTCAGATTATAACAACATGGTAGTTTCAAAAAATAATCAAGGCCTCCGTTTTAAATTTTCCTTCAATGTAATCCACCAAGTTTAAGAAACGTTAAGAGGACTACCCTAAAATAAATGTGGCTTTCTTCTAAAAACTACTAGTTACAACATAGATAACATTCCATTCCACAATTCTGATAAAGAATCTGGTTTTCTGATAATAAAACAAGAATTTAGGATGATTCAGTCCTTGGAAAATCTTAATGGCAGTCACTCAGTGAAGTCAATCATTCCTGGAGCCACACTCAAAAATTGCTGTTATCATTAATCAAGTTTTTGTGTTTTTTGGTGTTTATTGCTTTAGTTGGCAATATCTGAATTCAAGACAAAAGAACATCTTTCCACTATGCCTTATGTTAAATATTACAAAATTTATATAGAAGATAGATTCATAGAGGCCATAATGCTGATGTCTTAAGTAACTCGCCCATGAAATGGGTGCAGGGTTTTTAGAGGTTATCCAACAATCTTTTTGCTCTAAAAATAAATGCCCCTACTTTTCAGAGTGTTCCCATTCTTCAATAGGAGACTTGAGCAACTTAACAGTTTTGCTATAAAAAACAAACCACTCTTCTTAACAAATCAAAAACATAAAAGGAAACCATAAAAGACATATTTTCACAGTTAACAATAAATAAAAGTGCAATAAGTGTTCAAGTAGGGCATGTAGTTTAAAAACTACATGTGGGTATTTGGCATAGGGCATTTTTTAAAGGCTCTCCAAGGGTTCCTGCCATTACTTATTGTGGTCATGACCGTTTGATTATTAGCTGTTCCTGGTAGTTGTGGATTTATAGGTCCTCGGCCATTGCTTCTACCAGAATATGAAAATTGGCATCCCCTTGACTCAGGGCCACTTTGAACACCGTTTCCCACTGGTCCAAATGTACCTGTACCCATATTACCATTCATGGAATTATTCTTCTGTTCACTCTGTGCCCCTTTGTTCTGCTGTCCTCGATAATCTGGGTTGGGTTCACTGAAATTTGGCACTTCTGAATAAACCATACAAAATTCCCCAATTTTTTGAAGTTCACCACCTCTTCCAGTATGAAGAGTCAGACATCCTTTCCACATGGATGCATACCCTCTGGTCAACCGAATAATATCCCCTGGCTGTATAAGGCTTCCGATCTCATCCCACACAGAAGTAGTGATGCAGCCCGTTTTATCTGCTACTTTGCACGATCTCACTTCATGGCCATCTTTGGTTTTGGTCATGCGTCCTCTACCTGTTTGATTTCTTCGGGAAGCTGGGAATGAATCTACTTGCCGAAGTCCAAACCTGGTAGTTGCTTGTCTCAGATTAGATGGGTTGAAGTCAAAAGTAGAGGAGAGACAAAGATAATTTAAGTCAGTAATTCCTTTATTTGCTTTTTAATGATCTTTATCACAGGCCTGCAAAAATAACCCCTTCCCTAACAGAATGCCTGTATAGGTTTCCTTATGTTTTCAGGGATAGTAGGAATAACGGAAGAGGGGTGAGTTGATATTATAGATGAGAAAGGGATCTGCAAATCAGGTTGGAAATATCGAGTTGAATTATAGTATTGTAATTTAGTTCACAGAAGATTTTTCTTTAATGAGGAAAAACCTTTTTATGATTTATACTTACAATGACCTTTGCCAAGCTTACCAGTTTTTGCCAAAGTGCTATGACTGTGACTAACACATTAGTTGACAGATACCCCAAACTTTTCTTCTAGTTCTCAGGCCCAGATACACTGCCACCTGTAAAATTTGTATCTCTGATGGCAGAAGGTAATCCTCATCCCTCACCAATTTGGTCTGTGATTATTTTTACGTGGTCAAGCTTACAAGCTGGCATCAATGCATCAGGACAGAGAGCCTCTTCCTTCAGTAGTTACTGGTCTTATCCTGGAATTCTTAATTTGACCTTTGAGACTCTTACCTGTGCCATTAATACAAGTGCCAAGAAAAGAACAAACATTTAAACAGCAATTGACAAAATCTCCCTCATCGAAAGCATACACTCCCGAAAGCACACTAGTGCTCAAAATTTGACAGGAAATAAAAAGAGCTTTGGGGCTGAAAAAAAAAAAGAAAGAAGGAGAAAAGCTAAGTTACTGTTTCTATAAATGTATTATATAAAAATTCAGGACATTCAAATTGATGTGGTGCAGAGTAAAATGTCACTATTACGTTTGTGAAGAACGGATGATAAAATAAAGATGAGAGCACAATCATTTTTATTATGAATGTGACAAATGCTAAAGAGGTCAGAAACTTAGGCACAGTGGGCAAGAGTCAACTGCAATAACAAAACAATTAAAATAGAACTCATTTAGAAAAAACAAGAGACGACATTTATTTTTTATATTACAAATTTTGGTTAAAGAGACGTATCATGATTTTTCCCCAGTTTAAAAAATCAATAAAGATAAGTGTACTGGTCACATGATAAATATAAAAAGAAAATTCTGTAAAGATAGAGAAACAAACAAACAAATAAAGCCAAAGCATTCAGGTCATTCAGAAAAAATAGTCTTATTTATGAGTTATTCACTATCTCTGATACTAAGAAAAATACCAAAGAGTCTTGCACTTGGAACAGATTTCAATCAACCTTCATGTTCATAATCAACCTGATAGTGTCACATACTTTATTTTTCATTTATTTTACATTTTCCTAGAAAATTGTATGATAAGATATTAATCAAAAATGTTTACTTGTATTACACTAATACGGCCAAAAATCATATCAAGTCAAATTCAGTTCTATTACTTAACAGGTAAATGCAAATCAAGACTAAAAATAGAAATTATTTTATGTAAATTAAATGGACAAATTTAACATCTTACCACAATGACTTTTGCAAAGAAAGTGCATCCATAATGTCCATTAAACATTACTAACAGGAGTAAAAAAATACTCCGGAAAACACTTTGACATTTTTTATTATATTGAATATACTCCTAAACAATATAGAGATTTCTCTTCCAGGTATAAACTAAAGAGAAACTCATATATGCCTACCAAGAGAATTGTATAAACATACAACTAGCATCACTCCTTATGTTATCAAAAACCTGAAAAAAACAGGAAATAGGAAAGTGAGTGAAAAAATACAAAACAATATCACAGTACATGAAATTATTGATGAATTAAGTGCATTAATGGATGAATTTTATCAATATAATATGAAGAAGAAAAATAAGTTCCAAATATTATATTTAGTATTATATTTTCACCACACTGTATTTTAAAAGCTAAAACAAAACTATAACCTTATATATATTTGAATACATTCAAATATATATGAAGATATATATGAAATAATATATATTAACCATATATATGCATGTGTATATAGATATATATGATTGTCTAATTTCAATGTTTATGTTGAGTGGTGGCTTCCCTTGTGCAAATTATATTATCAATTAATTGAGTAAAGACCATTAGTGGACCAATAAAAATTCTCTGAACCCTGAATGTTGAATAATCCCATTCTGTGACTGAAAGAGTAGATTAACTTTGTTTGACTTAAAAAATAATCTAGAGCTTAAAGTTAATTTGAACAATTCATTTTGTCAGTATATTTTTCATGCTTTGAGTGGAATTTTACTATAATCATTCACTCCTTAACTTTTTTTTTTTCTTTCATTGTGTTAAAACTGTCAAGGCAGATTATACCAATCAAGTAAGCACCAAAATTTCCCCTGGTAGAATTGTGTTAATGTCTTTAAGTTCAAAGTACTAAATTACAATAAATAAAAATTTTGGACACTGCTTTTAACCTAAAATACAAAATAACTTTGCCACTTGAATATATATTTTCCACCATTAAAGTACCTAGGTATTGCATTAGTGCACAGAGACTTGACCAGACTTAAAGGATAAGTGAGCATCAAAACCATTAATAAAACTGGAACTCAGCTAACATTCCTGGACTCTCTAACTCTTGATTCACTCTTACATGTATTTTAAGAACAATTAACACTGTACAAGGATAACTTTAGAAAACAACTACAGTGTACTATTTCTGTAATTTTAAAATAAATGTGATTTTTCAAAAAAAGAATATAATAAAAAGGAAAAGCACATTATTAATGTATAACATGACTTGTTCTTTAACCCGTGTGGTAAGATTTTCAATAATAAAATGACAGGATATAGATGCTTATTACCTCTAAGAACGGTGACTATAAAATTCCAAGTGAGAAAAATATATAAAGTACAATTTTTTGGAAATTGCTTTCCTAATATGATGTGGAAAACTTTGACTTACACATCTGTAATGACAACAAAAAGCAATCTTGAAATCCTTGCCCTTTATATGATAATAATAACATAAATTTAAAATAGAAACATTACTCTGACTTATAAAATATTTTTTACTTTCAGACTACTAAATTTAGCTGTTAAGAGTATTTGTAAGGTTAAATTGAGTATAAATTGGGAGGAAGATTATACTTTTTATTGACAACTTACTAGTCACTAATCCTAAAAATCTGAATTTTTAATTGTAAGGAAGTAGGAAGAATGTCAAAATATTTGAAAACAGCCAGGGATTTTAAATACCCTTCTCTTATATAACCAGTAACTTCATTCCAAGTTATCTTTAAGTACTTATTTTGTTAAAAAAAAAAAAAAAAAAGGAGGAAGATTCCGTAAAGCATTAACTAGAGATAAGAAAAGCTAAACTTCAGAAAAAGAGAACTCCAGGAACCTAATGCCTTTTCTTTATACTTTCACTGTTTGGTCCAGATTCAGGATAAATATTATAAAAAGCTCATTTATGATATTTAATGATATTACTTTGCAAGAATGATAATTAGATAGTTCAAATAGTTTTTGTTTATATGTGTATGTGATTTAATAGCCTTATATATCTTGAACAGGTTTACAAAATATTTATAGAACTCATACACTACAACACACTGTTATAAATCCATTTCTGATATTTCATGAATTATTAATTTAGATATTTCAATTTGCAGTTTGAAATTGGCATATCTTACAACTATTACATAAATAAATGATATTGAGAAGTATATGTGAACAATCAGTACTTTCACACACTGAAACATCTTCCTATAAAGTTGTATTTTAGTTGTTTAGTGGGAAAGTTTATGTTTTTTGTTATTTAGATGATGAAGTAAATATTTTGGATACCTGAGTTATATATGTTGTTATTTTTGTCTAATTCCATGTAAATATACGCTCTTCATTAAGAAAAGGTAACAATTCTTCTTAAAGATCAAGCTTCATGATTTCTGGGGAGATTTTATTATTTTTTAATTGATTGAAGTCTGTAAGTTAATTTTAGGCCTTTTGCATATTTACATTCTTGCCATTTTAGGTTGCCATGAAAAAAATGTTATGAAACAAAATATTTGGATGAAACCTTATAATTTTATACATTTTAAAATTGCCTAGGAATATATTTAAACAAGAGCAGAAAGAACTCTATAGGGAGAACTACAAAACACTAAGGAAGGAAATCACAGAGGATGTAAACAAATGAAAATACATATCATGCTCATGGATCCACAGAATCAGCATCGTTAAAATGTCTATACTACCTGAAGTGATTTAAAGATTCAATGCAATCCCCATTAAAATACCAATATTATTTTTTGCAGATCTAGAAAAAATAATTCTATGCTTTGTATGAAACCAGAAAAGACCCTGTATAGCCAAAGCAACCTTAAGCAAAAAAGAATAGGGAGGCATCAGTTTACCAGACTTCAAGATATACTGCAAGGCTATAGTAACCAAAACAGCATGGCACTGGCACAAGAACAGAAACTTGGACCAATGGATTAGAACAGAGAACCTAAACATAAAGCCATCTTCATATTGACATCTGATCTTTGACAAAACAGACAAAAAAAAATACACTGGGGAAAAGAATCCATATTCAATAAATGGTGCTGGGAAAATTGAACGGCCACATGTAGAAGACTGAAAAAGGATCTGCACCTCACACCACTCACAAAAATTAATTCACAATAGATAACAGACTTAAACCTAAGGCATGAAACTATAGAATTCTGGAAAAATTGTTGGAAAAACTTTTATACATATCTGCATAAGCAAAGAATTTACAAAGAAGACCCCAAATAATCGCAGCAACAACAAAAATAAATAAATGGGACCTGATCAAACTAAAAGCTTCTGCACAGCAAAGGAAACAATCAATAGAGTGAATAGACAATCTGCAGAATGGGAGAAAATATTTACATGCTATACATCTGATAGAGGGCTAATAGACAGAATCTACAAGAACTCAAGCAATTCAGCAAGAAAAAAATCAAACAACCCCATTAAAAAGTTAGTAAAAGACATAACAGAAGCTTTTCAAAAGAAGATAGACAAATGGACAACAAACATGAAAAAGTGCTCAACATTAGGGAAATGCAAATCAAAACAACAAGGAGATATTACCTAACTGCAGTGAGAACAGCTTTACCAAAAACTATCAAAACAACAGATGCTAGTGTTAATGCAGAGAGAAAGGAATACTTATACATTGTTGGTGGAACTGAAGATTAATACAACAACCTCTATGGAAAATAGTATGGAGATATCTCAAAGAACTAAAAGTAGACTTACCATTTGATACAGGAATCCCACTTTTGGATATATACCCAAAGGAAAAAAAGGCATTCTATAATAAAGATATCTGTACTCGAATGTTTATTGCAGGACAATTCACCATTGCAAGGATATGGAACCAACTGAAGTGCCCATCAATACATGAGTAGACTAATAAAATGTGGTATATGTATTTCATGGAGTATTACTCAGCCATAAAAAAATGGTGAACTAATACCTTTGGCAACAATCTGGATGGAACTGGAGACCATTCTTCTAAGCGAAGTATCACAGGAATGGAAAAACAAATACCACATGCATTCATGATTAAATTGGAACAGGTCAAGCTACACTTATGTGCACATATGGAAGTAAAACTCACCAGAAAATAAGGTGGGGGGAGGGGCTGGGTAAATTCACACAAATGAATACGATGTACACTATTTGTGTGATGGGTGCACTTATAACTTTGACTGAAATTGTATAAAAGCCATACATATAAAGAAAACATTTGCATCCCATAATATTCTGAAATTTTTAAAATTTCGCTCTTAAAAAATTTAGAAAAATGAAATAAAATAAAATAAAATAGCCAAGTGATACAATTCTTATGTGGCAGCCTAAAAATTTTCAGATGCTTTTGTAACAGAGATGAATTTCCTTTTCTTGGTAAACATTGAAACATTAATATGCTAGCTCTCCTTGAAATTCTGGTTTTAATATCTTAAAATCCCCTGTGACTTAAATCTCACCCAAGATTATGTTCAAAGTTATGCAGGGGTAACTTTGCAAAAGAGATGTTTACAAACAATGGATATTCTCAGGGGTGTCACAAAACTATATCTGCCTTATGATTTTCAATTTCTTCTCTACTGCAGTTCATAAAATTTTTAATACAGAAGATTTCTTTCAAAATTTAACTTTCATGAAGGTATTATATTAATTGGGAAAAGATAATTTAAAAATATCTGATTATCAGAAAATTAAATTTAGGACATTAACAAAATAATTCTGTAATATCTGTTGATATTTCCTTGCAATTTATTTTCAACTGCGCTTATCAGTAAAGTGACATTGAGTTTGCACAGTAGAAACTGGGTTCATAATAAAGCAATTATCATAATCCACTCGAGGACTGACAGTTGTAAAGCTTTAACTTTTGTAGATTGATGTAATGTTCTGTCATATTTGTATCAGCAGAGGTATAAAGAATGGTTCAATTTTAATGAATAGTGTAGCACAATTAATGTTAATATTAATGAATTTTGCGATGTATGTATAATATCTAGGGTGGCTAACTTTTGAGCAATGAATAAAGAGGTAGTTTAAAAGAAGACTCATAATAAAAACTGTCACCTTTCTTAATAAAATACAAAACAGTTCATGTCATTGACTAAGATTTTATGTTCTAACCTTGAAAAATGGCTGCACCCTCCTAATAAAAAGTGGATAAATTTTCTGACAGTCATCTAAGTCTCTAACAAAAACCTGTACATATTTCATATAATGTCTATTTTGAAATTACTGTAGAATTTTGGCATATTTATTGATTTTAAGGGAAATTCTCATTGCTAAAAAAAAATCCCCATTTATATAGATCATAGAATTTTTCTGGAATGATCCCAGAGACTAACAATGCACATAATTTTAGATATGAGAGCATAAAAACCAGACGAGATTAAGTGATATATTTAAAGTTGTAATAACAAGTTAATGATGGATAATACTGGGATTAGATTTTCTGTCTCTAGATCTCATCAAATGCTTTTTCTGTAGTGCAATAATATTTTACCAAATTCTGCCTTAGGAAGTGCCAAGGGCTAATGAAAAATGGAAAGCATAGTTAATTAAAAATTGGTCTGAGGTGAGGTTAACAATCAGTCAGTGACAGAACTGGTGTTCTTCATCTGTAGCAGTATACATCCAATTGTCAATCCAATTGATGATTGAAACAAATAATATTACCATCATACTGCACATAAGAAAATAGCAAATCTATGATTATTGTAAAATTCAGGGCATTATCTCTTTTAGGAAAAAAAAGCCATTGTCTCATTTTGAGATGTTTACACCATCTAGGAATTGAGTTTTATAGGTCATCTGAATCAATTTGAAATTTGAAAGAATGTGGAATATTTAATGTTCCCAAAGAGAAAGTTTTTTTTCTGAGATTATTAAAAATGACAAAAAATGAAGGTATCATTGGAGCCATTAAAGAAAATCCAAACTCCCTAACATCTAACATCTAAATTGCCTACTTGGTTTTTCACTCCCTTTCATATTAGGGCCCCTACACACTCTCGATTTTATTCGTAAAGTCTTTCTAGTCTTGCAGCAAATATTTATGGCAGTTTTATATATGGTTACACTCTTTATTGAGTGTTTTTCTTTTTGCTCCTTAAAATGCCAACCTTATCACACTTATTCAATTGATAAATTCCTACTCATTTTTCAATGCTGAACACATATGTTTCTACCTCTATGGACTCCTCTTAATCGCTTAAGTAATATAGATTCCCTTCTTCTAGAGTCCCTGCCTCCATAGGGTTTAGGACATGCTACTAGCATAGCATACTTATAACACTATGTTGCTATGGCTGCCTTGTATCTTCTCTGAACTCACACCATTAAATTATATTCCATATAGGAATTTGGATTTAGCTTTTATTCATATTGTGTTTTTTACTACCCAAATAAAGATAACATTTTATTTCCAGCGTAAAATCTTAAAATGTATGCCTTTTCAATACATAATGCAGGAAATAGTGGAAATTCATATGCAAAAAAATAGAAAGAACTATGATCCATCCATACCTGCCACCATGTACCAAAAATCACTCAAAGTTGATTATAGCCCTAAATGTAAAACTTGAAACTGTAGAACCTCCAAAAGAAAACATAGAAAAAAAATCATTTTGATCTTTCAACATCCCCCAAATATTTATTATACGTGATAGCAATAGCATGATCTATAAAAGAAAAAATTGGCAAATTTGATATAATCAACCAAAAATAAGAACTTCTGCTCTTTGAAAGACTGTTGAGATAACAAAAAGACAAACAACAATTAAAAGAAAATATTTGAACATTATGTACAAATTATTTTAATTATTTTAATATTAAATTTAACATTTATGTATTAAATTAATATTTTCTGGTAAATAATTTATCCAGAATATGTAAATGACTCTGAAAACTCAGTAATAAGAAAACAAACACAATAATATAAGTAATCAAAATATTTGAAATAGCAGAGCACTTCACCAAAGAAGATATATGGAATGAATATATGCTAATTAGGTATAAGGAAATTAATAAACCAAGAGATATGCTTACACATCTATTAAAATAAGTGAAATTTAAATGTATGATATTATCATGCATTGGTGGTGATTTGGAAGACCTAGCAGTTTCATACATTCGTGGTGGAAAACAGTTTCGTAGTTCAGTACATATATAAATGTACACCTCTCATATGATCCATTCATTTCATTTCTATGTATTTTTCCAAAATAAATGAAGGCAAATGTCTATACAAGGAATTTTACATGAAGGTTCCATTTCATTTTTATTTGTAATAGTTTCAAACAGGAAACAACTCAAATGTCTTTCAACAGGTGAATAGTGAAACACACGGCAATACAGTCATATAATACTGATGAATGAACTATTGAAACACACAAGGTATGGGCGAAGCTCAAAATAATTATGCTGTGTAAAAGAAGACAGATAAAACTATACAAACTATGTGATTCCATTTATATGGATCTCCAGAAAATGCAAAATAATCTATAGTGACAGGAGATATTATTGGTGGGGAGTGACGGTAGGGATTGAGGAGTTGCAAAAAGATACTTTGGGGATGAAGAATATGTTCATTACTTGTTTCATTTCTTGGTTTCATGACTGTGCATTTGTGTGTGTATGCGTGTGTGTGTGTATAAACTTATCAAGATACACTCTTTAAGTATGTGTAGTTTGTGGTTTATGCAGTTTATATGTCATTATAGCTGTTAACATCAAAGAAAAGAAAACAGTAAGAAAAAATAATTTTCAAGAAAAGTCTAAAGTTTAATTTACATTATGCTGAGGGCTTATAAGTGAACAGTGTTTTTTCAAGATGTCAAACTGCTGCTAGTTCAGGTTATTTTTAAATCTGTCTTCTAAATAAAGTCTTAAGTAACAGTGTGTGTCATAAATTCAATATATTTCCATCTCTTAGAATTCAATATATGTAAGACTAGACAACAGATCAATACACTGCATCCTTAAGGATAAATCAGTTAATGGTGAATAAAAGAAATCCATTTGCCCAGTAAACATTCTATCAAAAGGATGACAGAAACTGTTACTAAAACAGATAATGTAACAACAAGGATTCAAATGTGTACTTTGTGGAGTTTTGTGTATTTTGCTATTGGATTTCACTCTTGGTCCTGATGCGAACAGCACTAAATATTTTTATGGGTGATTTACTTGTACACCTGAAAATTATATATAATTTGATCCTTTCCTGCAAATATCTGCACACTTGAATAAAGTAATAAAAGGTTGTGATTTATGTGATCATAAATCCATTTTTATCAAGTCCTTCATGGAACAAATGTTTAATTTGCAACAATAAATGAAGAGCCTCCACCTAAATATTGAGTTGTCTAATAAAAATAATGCATAGTTCCTGAATAACTGAAGCTGGTTAGAGAGATGTTTCTACTGAAACTGATTTTTCCTAATAGCAGTTTCAGTTTTTAATCAGGAAATTACTTAAATTGCTGGATAAGGCAATGATGTCCACCTTCCTCATTCCTATTCAGGATTATAATCTCATGGAAGTCTAAGGCATTTCAATAAGGCAATATAAAGGGTAAAAAAGAAAGTTTTAAAGATATGAAAACTTTATTATAGATAAGGTAAATAGTTACTTAGATAATTCTGAGACATCTACAAATTAAGAAAACTAATAAGTAAATTTGTCAAGGACAAAAAAGAAAGTTAACATGCACTTTGTGTATTATGTACTGGGAGCAAACAATAGGAAAATTAAATTAAAATTTTAATTTAATTTATTATTATATATAAAATGCTAAGGAATAAATTTAACAACATGTATGTCAAGAATACAAATAATGCTGAGAAAAATTAAAGAAAACATGAAAATAATTAGATACTTTCATGAATTGGACCAGTCAATATTATTAAGATATCAATTTTCTGTAGATTGTTCTATAAATTTAACATAACATTCATAATTAATCCAGTGTTGTTTGTTTTTGAAAAACAAAGTTATTCTAAAATGCATATGGAACTCAAAGAATCTAATATATACCAAGCTTTTGAAGGTGAAAACAAAGTTGGAAGATTTGTTTTCTAATTTACTTAGTATTAAATATAAAATTTTAGTAAATGAGGCCTTTTGGTATTAACATAAGGATAGAAAGAAACAGAGTTCAGAAGTAGACCCATGTACATATGTTGAATTGTTTTTAAACAATATTATTAATTTAATAGTGAAAAATAATCTTTTCAACAAATAATGGTAAAACATCTCTATTTTAAAATGGAAAAATATATGTTCCTCAACAACTACCACTCAGCACTTACCAAAAATCTACAATTGTGTCATAATTCTAAATTTGTGCAATTTCTAGAAGAAAACAGAGCAGAAATCTTTGTGACCCCAGAATAGCCAAAATTTGTTTTAGATAGTTCCCAAAATGTATGCCTTTTAAAGGAAAAAAATTAACAAAATGGGCTCCATTAAATTTACAATTTTCTATTCTTTAGAAGCTGCCTCTTGGAAAATAAAAAGGCATTCCAAAGACTGGAAGAAATCTTTCACTATATACATATATATACATGTATATATGATATAAAGGACTTACAAACAGAACGTATAATGAACTCTTACAAATCAATACTATCACAAGCAAAAAAGACAAAAACCTTGAGCATACATTGTACAAAAGAAGATATACAAATGCCCTATAAGTATATGAAAAGTTCCTCTTCATCCCTAGTTGTCAGGGAACTGGAAATTAATATTGAGATATTAAGACACACACATCGGAGTGGTTGAATTATAAAGATTGACAAAACCAGGTTTAGTGAGGATCTTGAGCTACTGGAACACATGTGCATTGCTTGTCAGATTGCAAAATGATATAATCATTTTGAAAAAAATCCTCATACATTTATTATATGAACCACTCATTTCACTGCCAGGCATTTGACCAAGAGAAATAAAAATTTTTGTCCACATAACTTATTTACAAGTGTTCATAACAATACTATTAATAACACCTCAATTCTAAAAACAACTCAAATGTCCACCGATAAGTGAATGGCTAAACAATTCATGGTATATCAACTCAATGGAATACTACACAGCCATGGAAGGCAGACAACCACTGGTAAATGAAACAAAATGGAGGAATCCCAAATTATAGTAAGTGAAAATATCCTGATACAAAAGTGTACCTACAATATAATGCCATTTTTAGGTAGCTATAGAAAAAGCAAAACTCGTCTATGGTCACAGAATCTGTCTAAGTTGCTTGAGACTGGATGTTGAGATTTGTGTAAGTGAATGTCAACTGGAACACAATATGTAGGAACTTTCTGCATCTTTGACATCTATTGTGTCTTGATTCCATTTGTAGTGATAGGGATGTGTGTATTCATCACAACTTATCTACATGCAAACTAAAAATATGTACATTTTAATGTATGTAAATTTTACCTAAAAAAGTTTATTTCAAAATAATTTTATTCAGTAAAGTTTAATAGTTTAATCACAAATCTCTTGTTTTCCATACCAACAGCACTGGTTAAAAGTAGGTATCCCTTGAATACCAATAAGGGATATGTGGGTAGAACTGCATCTGAAATACTTCCTTTCCATTCCATTCCTCTTTCAAGATTTAGATTCCCTCGAGTTAGATCAGGGAACAGAAATGGATAGTTACCACTTAGGTAAACAGAAATGTCCTTGGCCTTGCTCGATTTAGGCCTAATCCTGCCTGCTGATGGTAACTTCTGCTCATGTGAAAACTTTGTGTAAATGGTGTTTTTGTTTTGTTTTGTGTTGTGTTGTTTTACTCTGGAGTGACTCTCAGCTTCTCCCCAGTCTTGTTGTCATAGAGAATCCTTGTAAAGAGGCACAACCATGACTCCTGTTGACTCCAGGAAGTCTATGCAACAAATCCATACTTGCACTTGGTGTCCTGTCATTTAATCGTGTAACTCCCAAGGCAGCATCCCGGCTCCTCCCCATTCTCTAATTTCCAAATTGCTTGTTTTTGGGACACAAGCTCTGATGGGTCCCTCTTCCTTGGGTTCTGACATTTTTAGAGAACCGAAATGATTCACGTGGTACCCTAATTCTTCTTAGGCACCTTCAAGCCCTTCTGTCTCAGAATATTCCAACAAATACTTAGAAGTCTCTATGCCCCAAATAAGAACCAGTTTTTACACACAACTTTCCCCTAAACTCTAGGGAACTTATGTCACATTCTTCCAAGAAATACTCTACCATGTTCTGCTCCATTCTGATGGGTACCCACCGTGTGCTTCCAGGTTCTCCTGCACGACAACTCTTCAAGAAAAGAGACATCATTCTCTCCTTCCTACAGATGTTCTCAGTTTACATTAACTTATTTTATAAACTTTCCCTGTTGTTTATGCACCCCATCCCCTTCTTCTCTCACATTAGGCAAGAGAGTAACTTGTCACCATGAATACTGTAATGTATGTAAGTCAAGTATCTTTCATTTCTCTTTGCTTTTATAAATAAAGATACTGGGTGTTGCTGAAAGATTGACAGCAATCCGATATTTCTGTTGTTTTCAAGTAAGGCCTGAGGAAATCTTAATGGCTCATAGAGATCTCTTTTCTTATCATCACTTTTCATCTTCTGGGGGCTTTACTTGTACTTTGTGACAACATAAAAGGTCCCTCTCAAATTCTGCCTTATTGCTTGTTGTTTTTGTTTATATATTTGTTTTAACTTTTAAGATAAATGTAGGACATAAACCTGTATGTGAAGTTCAATTAAGTAAGCATATTGCAAAAAAGCAAAAAATAACTTTTTATTTTCAAGGATAGTCTTTTTTAATGGGAAATAGAGTAATTTCCATAATTGACTATTATTAATAATCATATAGATCAATAACATAGCATCAAGTGATAATTTTAAGTGTATTACTTATAGTAATTCAGAAATATTTCATTTTATAGAGCTTGTTGAGGGTCTTAAAAACTCTACTGTGAATAATATTTTTTAATATTCAAGGTCAGTGGATTTATTCACCTCCTAAAATCCTTTGAATCACTGTTTCCAGTTAAAACCTATGGCCTAGAAATTATGCCAGAATCAAAATGAAAGTGTGTAACAATATACAACTTCAAACCACTAAAAATTGGGAATAGTCCTATACTCTAGCCTTCATTAGAGATTATCATTGCATAGAGATCATATCTCTTACCTCATAAGATTTTCTCATCTTAGGTCATTTTTTATAACCTCTTTATTCTACTCAAAGAAATTCGATAATAAAGCAAGTTTCAAGCTCACAGTTTCAACTACGAGCATCATGCAGAATTTAAATAACTCTTTAAAGACTGCTACTTGATGGATCACACTGATTTTATTATTTCTGAAATATTGCGATAAATAAATTTAGTTGGGTTGTTCTTTTGAACAAATAGAAAAATAAATATGTAGCAATTCATGCTTCTGTGGATATTTGGGGATGAAATCTTAATACTTCTTTATGTATTATGCATTTATAAAAAGACATTCCTTATTACTCATGAATAAATAAACATACAGTATTGGAAATTAGAATGGTGAAATCTTGGTGTACTTTTGAACCATAAAATTTACGAGGCTTTCCAGAAAGCTTCAAACTTTTAACATGTTAGGCTCATGTTGACATGCTATCCTGTTATAGAAATGTTATACTTTCATTTCATACACATACATAGTTTGATTAGAGAATGTATAGGATATTGTGATTTTAGTTCAAAAATGAGATACTAAATTTGAAAATGTTTATCTCAAATGACACAAGGACTTTATTATGGGTGATTTCAAAGTACAAATCAGTAGCGTATGTTTTTCCCATAATCACCTAAAATCCAGGGAAAATGTTTTGTGCTTTATGTTAACTCATTAAGTTGCTCATGTCAGGAAAAGAGCCCATGTAGAAATGCAGTACCCATTACTAGATTCTTCATCAAACCTAGTAGAGTACTTACATCTCTAATTGGGTCCAGGAAGGGAAAAAGGACATGTGCATTTATTAAATGTTTTCTTTAATGTCAGCTTCTGCACTTAAGGCTTTTTCTTAGGATTACAACGGAATAAACCTAGTGACCACGTGTAATTAAGAATTGATTAAAAATCGACTAAAAATCATATATTAAATATAAGTATTGTACCCATTCCCTATTAAACCCTAAATAAAATAATAGTAAAATGAACAGAAAAATGTAGGAAACTGCAGAATTAAAATTGAGGGAGTGAGGATAACTACAAGTGAGTGTAAAAACACTTTTCAAAGAAGAAATACAAATAGATTAGTTGTAATTGATTTAACACAAAGGAAATGGTGGAAACCAATGTGTTTGCAGTGAGGAAAAGTATATGAAGCAAATTAAATTATGTCATAGTAATTGGTTAGAAAATATATAAAGATATTAAGAACGAGTCATCTACAAGACCACAAGAGAATTGAAAGTGTTTGTGTCTCTAGCTTCCCGGGTTTGAGAAGGGGTGTGAGAGCCAACTGCATAAACCTTGAAGTATTATTACATTTTGAAACCATATTCATGTATTATGTAAGCAAAAATATTTAAAAATTCACATAAAAACATGAGGAAAGATAGCTTCTTTCTCAAAGTAGAATCTTCATCCCTTTGTAGAGTCTCCAGCATATAGCAAATACACATAATGAGTATGCAAATGAGTGAATTGAGGCTATCTCAAAACAATTTTGTTAATTTTCTGGTGTAGAAATAGAGATCTGGGAAATGTGTCTGTTCAAATGTCACACAGGAATGGATAGACGTGAGTAACAAACCTTGGTCTGCTTCACTGTACCCTGAGTGATTTGCCACCTACATCATGCTAGGTATTTTTTAATTAAGAAATAAAGGAGACAAAAATAGCCATAAAGAAATAAAAATATGTTTCTGTTTCCCAAAAAAGCAGAACAAAATGTTTATGTCAGTGAAAATGTATTCAGAATTGAACACTAATTGAACTGTATATGATAAAATTAAAGCAACATCTAGTTTGCATATAGATGTATCACAGTAGCACTCAATAATTAAACCATTCAAATACTCACATAAAGGATTTTAAACAACAACAACGTTGTCCATAATAGCAGTCCTCAAACTGGGATGGCCACACATTGAAGATACTAGACAATTTTGGGTAAACATGCAAGGCTTGATCAAAAGGAGCCATTTTTCATATACTGAAAGTTCATAAATACTAAAAATGTATTCTGCCTGACCTGAGAGAATGTCTTTTGTTGAGGAATCATATCGAATATTTTATCTTGCCTTTTCTTATCTGAATTATCCATCCTCCACAGCCAAAAAAGAAAGTCATCCTTGTCAGTCA
Organism: Indri indri; assembly: GCA_004363605.1. Classification (NCBI taxonomy): domain Eukaryota; kingdom Metazoa; phylum Chordata; class Mammalia; order Primates; family Indriidae; genus Indri; species Indri indri. The sequence goes on along the minus strand of RJWJ010005014.1, from coordinate 10,739 downwards.
ACCTTCATTTCCTTCTTGGCTATTGCTTCAGTCTTTAAAATGCTCTGCTTATAGGCAGACTATGATTTTGAGGAAATTGAAGCCTATAAGAGAAAAGAAGCCAGGTTTAAGAAAGAGAATACAAAATGGTAAGTGCAAAATTAGATATGAAAATAAATATTTATTTAGAATAAGAAAAAAAATCATAAATATTTGCTGGAGCATTAGAGTTCAGGTCCATTTCTTGTGAAATTGCTTTAAGACAATTTCCCAGAACTGCTTACATAGAAATGCTTCTTACTTTCAATCTGTCTTCAGCTCTCCTCCATGAACAGCCAACAACTAACTGTAATTCCAAGTAATCATAGAGGTCTGTTCAAGGGAGTGGATCTGAAACTTCAAGGTTCATTAGCTTCAAGGTCATCTGTTTCTGCCTCCAGGCCACCAACCAAAGATACAATTTAAAATGAGTGGTAGTGAAGTTTCCCTTAACCAAAGAAGTCACCATAAACTCCTGGGAGGGTCGTGGTTCTTTCCTTGCCTTAGACAGATTTGTATTGAGGGTGAAGTGTATATATAGGAATAAATATTGTGGTCCATGCTCTAAATCCAGATATATTGTAGAGCAGATCAGAAGAATGATGTCAATTTTAATTTAAAGACCACGTCACACCTTTGGACTATTACTTCTGGCTATAAGGAATAAAGATATAGAATGAGTCCTCACACTCTAAAAAATTATAAATCTCAACAATACATATAAGGCAACTGTCCAGAAAGTGAGTAAAAAGCCACACAATAATGTAATCATAAACATTTTGAAAATGAAACATTAAATTGCCATTTATAATGGAATTTAAAAAAATGAGGACAGTATCTAAAGGAGTGAAAAGACAACACACAGAATGGGAGATAATATTTGCAAATTGTGTATCTGATAAAAAATTATTTTACAGGTTAACTCCTACAACTCAACATAAAAAACAAATAGTCTGATTAAAAAATGGGCATCGGATCTTATTGAGAATTTTTGCATCTATATTCATAAGAGTTATTGGTCTCTAGTTTTCCTTTTTTGCTGTGTCCTTTCCTAGCTTTGGTATCAAGGTGATATTGGCTTTGTGGAATGAATTGGAGAGGATTACTTTCTTCTCAGTGTTTTGGAATAATTTCTGCAGTATAGGTACCAGTTCTTCTTTGCAGGTTTGGTAAAATTCAGGTGTGAAACCATCTGGTACAGGACTTTTTTTTGTTGGAAGATTTTTTATTGCTTCTTTAATTTTGGTCTGTTCAGAAGCCTAGGGAAATTGTGTGTTTCCAAGAATTTGTCAATTTCCTTCATATTTTCAAGTTTATGAGCATAAAGATTTTTATAGTATTCAGAGATAATGCTTTGTATTTCCATGACATCAGTTGTGATTTCTCCTTTATCATTTGTGATTGAGCTTATTAAAGTCCTTTGTTTTCCTTTCTGGGTAATCTAGCAAGATGCCCGTCAATTTTGTTTATCTTTTCAAAGAACCAACTTTTTGTTTCATTGCGCTTATGTATAATTGTTTTATTATTAAATTCATTTAGTTCTGTGCTGATCTTGGTTATTTCTTTTCTTCTGCTGGGCTTGGGATTGGTTTGCACTTCCTTTTCCAGTTCCTTCAGGCAATTCATTACATTGTCGATTTGTGGTCTTTCTGTCTTTTGGATGTAGGCTTTTAAGGCTATTAATATTCGTCTCAGGACTGCTTTTGCTTTATTCCACAGATTTTGATAACTTGTGTCCACATTGTCATTTCATTTGGAGAATCTTTTAATTTTCATCTTCATCTCCTCCTTGACCCAACTATTATTCATCAAAATGTTGTTTAGTTTCCATGGCCTTGTATAGAGATGAGTGTTTCTGTTGGAATTGATTTCTAGTTTTATTCCACTGTGATCTAAGAAGATACATGGTATTATTTCTATTTTGTTAAATTTGCTTGGAAATGTTTCGTGGTCTAGGATGGGATCAATGAGAATGTTCCATGAGCTGATAAGAAGAACATATATTCAGTAGTTTGGGGGTAGACTGTTCTGTAAATGTCTTTTAAGCCCATTTGTCCTAGAGTTCTGTTTAAGTCCATTGTTACTTTGCTTATTTTCTGTTTGGAGGATCTGTCCAGTTATGTCAGTGGGGTGTTGAAGTCCCTGGCTATTATGGTGCTGCTGTTTATCATTTTGTTTAGATTGAGTAGGATTTGCTTTATGAATTTGGGTAGTTCTGTGTTAGGTGCATAAATAGGATCGTTACGTCTTCTTTTTGAATTGTTACCCTCACAATTATATTGATATAATGACCATTTTTTGTCTTTATTTACTTTACATCATTCCCTGAGTAGCTGCTGTTCCCCCTGCTGGTTCCCCAGTCTGAAACTTGAGGGGAGCTTTCTCAGGATTCTTTCCTGGACCTTAATCTTTCTCCTAAGGACTCCATGAGTTTAATTGAGAATAAACTGTGAGTAGTCATGACATACTTGAAGTGCCAAGGTGTTCTATACTCTCATACTAATTCATACTTGGTCTTTAACAATTCGTTAATTGTAGCTAAATTCTTTGTACTGGCTTTATGGTATCTGGACCTTACCACGGTAGCAGGTACTTGCATCCCATCTCTCCTTTGCGACTGTCATCCCTTAGCCTTTTATCTTGATATGTAACTTTAGAAAAAATCAAAATACTGAGCACTGAGCAACATTACTAGAATATTACATTGTTTATTCTTAACTACTTGTTTATATAAAAAGATTTCTTTGCTGTCCAATTAATTTCTTTCTATTTTTGGTAGAGACAGGGTCTTGCTCTTGCTCAGGCTGGTCTCAAACTCCTGAGCTCAGGACTATCCGCCTGCCTCAGCCTCCCAGAGTGCTAGGATTACAGGCGTGAGCCACCGCGCCCGGCCTATAAAAAGATTTAGTGTCAAAGGAATATAAGAAGCATGCTAAAATCTTTATTTCTAACAATATGTGCTATTAATCTATGAACTTGTAAATTAATGGTAAATATAAACCCACATTTATACTGAGAAAGTAAATTCCAACAAATGGAATTTGTCAAGTCTACTACTGAAAGTTGTAATAATAACTCAATTCAGAAACAAAAAAATAGCCCTTACATGTCTTAGGTCCACAGAAAATTTTAATAAATAATGAATGTAAATATATGTTGTCTGATCCAAGAAGCATGATGTGACAGTCTACAAAATACAATTTCAAATATATAAATATATTACATGGGTCACAATACTGAGGCCTGTGGAGAGACCTGGAAATACAAAGTTGAGAAAAAAGCATATTCAAGTTTCCTAATAATGGATAAACTTTGTTTATTTTTAATTGATTATTATAGGTGCCCAAATTGAATGGTATAGATAAGTTCCATTGAGTCCATTGAAAAGCATATCATAAAAGCTTTATTTTAAAATATCAAATGTTAACAATATATTGGAAATCACACCAGTTATGAATATTTATTTATTTATTTATTTATTTTAATTTCAAAATATTAAAGGTGCACAAACATTGTTAGTTACATGGATCACTTTTGTAATGCTTTGATCATGGCTACAGGTGTGCCCGTCATCCAAATACTGCTCATTATACTCATTATGTAGGTTTTTACCCCGGCCATCATCCCTCCTCCCCGCTGCTTGATTTCCACTGGGTTTTACTTCCCTCTGTGTGCATGTGTGCTCATCAGTTAGTTCCAATTTAATAATGTATACATCTGGTGTTTCTTTTTCCATTCTTGAGCTATTTCACTTAGGAGCATGGTCTCCATTTCTATCCAAAATGTTACAAAAGGCATTAATTCATGCCTTTTTATGACTGAGTAATAACTCCATGGTATGCATATACCACATTTTGTTAATCCACTGATGAATTGATGGGCACTTGAGTTGATCCCACACCTTTGCAATTGTGAATTGTCCTGCAAATAAACATTCAAGTGCAGGTGTCTTTTTCATAGAAAGACTTCTTTTCCTTTGTACACATGCCCAGTAGTGGGATTGCTGGATTGAATGGTGGGTCTACTTTTAGTTCTTTGAGGAATCTCCATACAGTTTTTGAGGTTATTCCTATGTGCAGTCCCACCAACAGTGTATAAACATTCCTTCCTCACTGCATCCATGCCAGCATCTATCATTTTTGGACTTTCTAATAAAACCACTTTAACGGGGGTAAGGTGACATCTCACTGTGGTTTTAATTTGCATTACCCTGATGATTAGTGACACTGAGCATTTTTTTTATGTGTTTATTGGCCATTTGTCTATGTTCTTTTGAAAAGCTTCTGTTCATGTCTTCTGCCGACTTGATAATGGGGTTGTTTGTTTTCCTCTTGCTGATTTGCTTGAGTTCTTTGTAAATTCTAGTTATTAGCCATTTATCAGATGTATGTCCTGCAATTATTTTCTTCCATTCTGTAGGTTGCCTATTTTCTCTGTTGATTATTTCCTTAGGTGTGCAGAAGATTTTTAATTTAACCAAGTTCCATTTATTTATTTTTGGAGTTGCTATGGTTAATATTGGGGTCTTCTTCATAAGTACTTTGCCTATGCAAAATCTAATATAGTTTTTAATACAATTTCCTCCAGAATTCTTATGGTTTCATGCCTTACACTTAAGTCTTTTATCCATCTTGAATTAATTTTTGTGATTGGTGAGAGATATGGATTCTGTTTCATTCTTCTGCATGTGTGCATGCGGCTATCCAGTTTTCCCAACACCATTTATTGAAAGGCTTCTTTGCCCCAGTATACATTGTTGTCTGCTTTGCCAAAGATCAGTGGCTGTAGGTAGGTGGTTTGACAACTGGCTTCTCCATTTTGTTCCATTAGTCTATGTTTCTACTTTTATACCAATGCCATGCTATTTTGTTACTATAGCCTTGTAGTATAGTTTGAAGTCTAGTAATATGATGCCTCCAAATTTATTCTTTTTGCTTATAATTTTTTTTGGCTATTCAGGCTCTTTTTTAGTTCCAAATGAAATGTAAAATTATTTTCTACTTCAGTGATGTATGTCTTTGGTATTTTGATGGGGATTTCATTGAATCAGTAAATCACTTTGGGTATTAAGTATATTTTAAGAATATTGATTCTTCCAATCCTTGAGCATGACATGTTTTTTCATTTGTTTGTATCCTCTGCAATTTCTTCTCTCAGTGTTTCATAGTTATCCTTATAAAGATTTCTCACCTTCTTGGTTAAGTCTATTCCTAGATATTTTATTTTCTTTGTAGCTATGGTGAATGGCATTGAGTTGTTTTTTTCTTTTCTTTTTTTTTTTCTTTTTTGTGTGTGTGCCTCTCAGCTTGACTGTTATTTGTATATATAAATGCTTCTGATTTATGTACATCAATTTTGTATCCTGAAACTTTGCAAACTATATTTATCCATTCCAGGTGTCTCTTTTTGGAGTCTTTGGAGTCTTCTAGATACAGGATCATGTTGTCAGCCGAGGACAATAGTGCAACCTCCTCTTTCCAATTTGAATACTCTCTCTCTCTCTCCTTTTCTTTTTTTTTTTTCCTCTTGCCTGTTTGCTCTGGCTAGGACTTCCAGCACTATGTTGAATAGGAATGATGACAGTGGGCAGCCTTGTCTTGTTTCAGTTCTTAGGGGTTATATTTTCAACTTTTCCCCATCAACATGGTGTTAGATGTGGGTTTATCATATGTGGCTTTTATAAATTTGATATATGTTCTTCCTATGCCTCATTTGTTGAGGGTTATTATCATGCAAATGTGATGACTTTTGTCAAATGCTTTTTCTGCATCTATTGAGATGCTCATGTGGTCTTTGTCTTTGCTTCTCTTTCTGAATTGAATCACATTTATTGATTTATGTGTTTTGAACCATCTTTGCATCATTGGTATGAAGGCCACTTGATCCTGGTGGATTATTTTTTTGATGTGCTGTTGAACTCAGTTTGGAATTCTGAATATAAATGGCAAATAAGATGATTGGAATTGAAGAGAAAGTTGAAAGGCAATGAAAAAAAAACAAAAAATATTTCAAGAAATTAATGGAAAATTCACTAAAGAGCTAGACAACATAAGAAAGATATAATAAAACTTAAAGAAATGAAAACATCATATAGGGAACTTCAAAACACAGCAGAAAGCATCAGCTATAGACTAAACCAAGGAAAAGAAAGAATCTTAGAGCAGGAAGACAAGATTCTCAAGCTAACCCCATCATTTAACAAGGCAGAGTGGAGAACAAAAAAAGCAAATTAATCACTTGGAGCTGTGTTCTCAATCAACACTGGTCAATAGCACACCTGCAACTGGGTCACACAGCAGGAGGCAAGTGGCAGTGAGCAAGTGAAGCCTCACCTGCACCCTCAGAAACTTCACATTTCTCACATTACTGCCTAAGCCCTGCCCCCATCAGATCAGCAGCAGCAGCAGACCCTAATAAGAGGGTGAACCCTACTGCAAACTGTGCATATGAGAAATACAGGTTGCATGCTACCCATGAGAATGCAATGCCTGATGATCTGAGTTGGAGCCAAGGCAGTGACATCCTCCCCCCATCCATGGAAAAATTGTCTTCCACAAAACCAGTCCCCACTGTCAAAAAGTTGGGATTGCTGACTTAGAAAGATATAGGACTATGCAAAATGAACTAACAAACAAATTATAGGGAGACAAAGAAAGAACTCAAAACATGGAAAATCTATTCATGGGAATCATTGAGGAAAACTTTCCTGGTATTGCCAGAGATCCAGGCATCTAGATACAAGATGGTCATCAAACTCTGGATTCAATGCAAATATTCATAGCAAACAAGATATCTAGAGGGCACATAGTAATCAACCGGGCCAAAGTCAAAATGAAGGAGAATATTCTACAGGCAGCTAGACATAAATAACACCTAATCTACAAAGACCAACTCATCAGGCTAACAGCATATTTCTCAGTGCAAATCACACAAGCCAGAAAGGAGTGAGACCCCCATCTTCAATGTTCTTAAACGGAAAAACTACCAGCATAGAATCTTGTATCCTGAAAAACTAAGTTTCACATTTGATGGAGAAATTAAATCATTTCCTAAACCATTAGCATTAAGAGATAGAACTGATATTTGGGGTGTTGTTCAAGAGTTGTGAGCTTTAGCATTTGTGTGTGATTTTACACTGGTGGGTATTTATTGTGCTGATTCATATATAATGCAGTTCTGAGTATTTCCTGCTCTGCAGGTGTGCTAATGACAAATTCCCTCAGTGTTTGCTTGTCTGGAATAAATCAACAAAGATAAAGAAAGACAAAGATGGCCATTGTATAATGGGAAAGGGAGCAATTCATCAAGAAGACATAACAATTCTAAATATATATGCAACTAACACAGCAGCTCCCAGATAGACAAAGCAAGTTTTACCAGATCTAAGCAAAGAAATAAATAGCAGTATCATAATTGCCAGGGACTTCAACAACACACTTTCAGAGCTAGACAAATCATCAAAGCATAAAATGAATAAACACTGGACCTAAAACAGACTCTAAATCAAATGGATATAATAGACATTTATAAAATATTCTGCCTCAAAACTACTGAATATATGTTCTTCTCAGCATCACATGGGATATTCTCTAAGATTGACCATATCTTAGGCCACGAAACAGGCCTCAACAAATTCAAAAAAATATAAATCATACCACGTATCTTCTCAAACCACAGTGGAATGAAACTGGAAATCAATCACAAGAGAAACACACAAACATATACCAAGTAATGGAAATTAAACAACCTGCTGGTGAACAATTATTGGATCAATAATGAAATTAAAATGAAGATCAAACTATTCCTTGAACTGAACTATAAAGGGACACATGCTATCAAAATCTATGGATTCAACAAAAGCATTCCTGAGGGGAAAATTCATAGCCTTAAATGCCTACATCGAAAAGATAGAAAGATCAGAAATGAAGAGCCTAATGTTGCCTCTCAAGGAACTAGAAAAGGAAGAGTAAATCAAACCAAAACTAACAGAAGAAAAGAAATAACAACGGTCAGAGCAGAACAAAATGAAATGGAAAAAAAAAAAAAAACTAATACTGAAGGCCAAAGGAACAAATAGTTGGTTCTTTGAAAAGATAAAGAAAATCAGCAGACCACTTGCTTGATTGACCAAGAATAGAAGAGAAAGGACCCAAATAAGCTCAATCAGAAATGAAAAAAGAGCCAGTACAACCGATACCACAGAAATACAAAACACCATCCATGAGTGCTATGAAAATCTCTATGCACATAAATTAGAAAACATAGATAAAATGAATAAATTTCTGGAAACACACCACCTCCCAAGATTCAATCAAAAAGAACTAGAACTCCTGAACAGACCAATAATGAGCCACAAGATCAAAGTAGTAATAAAATTTTTCCAACAATAAAAACCTTGGACCAGTTAGATTCACAGCTGAATTCTACCAAACCTACAACAAAAAGCTGGTACCCACACTACAAAAATTATTCCATAATATTGAGGAGGAAATTCTCCCCAACTCATTCAATAAAGCCAGTATCACCTTGTTATCAAAGCCAGGAAAGAACAAAACAAAAAAGAAAACTACAGACCCATATCCCTTATGAAAATAGATGCAAAATCCTCAGTACAATACTGGCAAATATTTGAATTTGCTTTAACAATTGCATGTGAAAAATTAAAAATATGATAACGGCATATAGGGTGCAAAATTATTTTACAAATATATGACTGAAAATTTTAAAATTTCTAATGTAAGACACCATATCATCCCCATTATCATCTCTGCCGTGGTAGACAGAGGAACTGAAGGTAGACACTTAATAAGTTTCAATGATAGCTGTGCTTTTCATCCCAGAAAGAAGCCCATAAAAGAATAAAGGGAGCAAAGAATTTAGGGATTTAAGTAGTGTATAAATTTATCAATCTAACCTGCTCATTGAACATTTGCATATTCTTACCTTTTACTCCACTTAACTACCGCTATCATTTAAAATAAATTTGAATGGGTACATTGTGTTTCCTGGCATTCTCTGGGAAATTTCCTGCAAGGAATGGTCCAAGTACTATAGATCATGGAATTCATGCTCTTCACATTTGCAAACTCAATTGACATTGTATGAACTTTGGCTACATATTGAATCTACTCCTCTATATAATAGGTTGGTCCCCAACAAGGCCAAGATCTATGTTGAGTAGGAATTAAAGAGAAATTATCAACAATTTTATAAAGTGTTATTAAGGCCAAGGAAAACATACTGAAATATCAGTGTCTTTGGAATTACTGGGAGTGGGGGGAATCATAAAATTTAAGATATTCTGAAAGAAACCTAGTAATTGAATAATTAAAAATCGTGACTAATGTCGTTCATTCATTTATACACAGTGTGTCATTGCATTACCACAGGGCACTGTTTATCAAGAAGTTTTCTCTGCCCGAACTCAGAATATCATGTGCCTTTTTCTATAATTATTATTTCACAATAAAATATTAATACATCATTTAATATCTGATTAAATGATTTTACCCATGGCTCTGTAGCGTTCATCTTTCCTATTTGGGTAGACTCTCCCTTTATGTATATTGTTATTGGGCTATCTTTCACTCTCTCCTGCTACAGCAAGGAAAAATACCACTTCATTCATACCCTAGCAGCCAGCATGCAGGCCAAATAATCTACAATTTTTCAATTTGATGCTCCAGTTGGGACTTTTTGTTTGAGCATGTGATATAAAAAGTGGAGACACTTGTAGATCTGGCCATCACAGCAGAGAGGATGATAGTGACACCCAGAGTAGAAGTGGAAGGGTCCAGATGAGACCATTCCTGCTAAAGTAGATCCTTGACTTCAGTACCTACTAACAAGAGCTCTGGAGCTCTACACAGTTCTTTCTTTTGCAAGCCTGAATTCCAGCATTTCAATTAAGTATGTGCACTGCTTATAACCTGGGCATACTTATATGAGACAAAACATACAATGCTCTGTAGCTAAATACAAGTTTCAGATGACATAAGCATTTTACTTACACAGCCTTGCTTGTGATTTATTAATGATTGCTAAAAGATGTTTCATAGTGCAACATTTACAAATAATCAAAATTACCCTTAAAATGCCTGTGAATATAACCACTGGAAGTTAACAGAACTTCTCTCAGTAAACCTAATCCTGATATTGTCCCCAACTGTTGTTTTTATTCACCTTCAGATAAAGTTATGTTTAGAGCATATACTACATGAAAAAGTCAAATGTTTAAGCATGATAGTCATGCTCAATACAAACACATGTTTATATTGTGAGTAGCATATGAAAATTGATTTCTCAGTGGATTAACAGGATCTCATTTCCCCACTCATTTTCACCTAGTTCTTAAATGGGAAGCAAACTTCCTTCATTTACATGTTTTGCTTTCTCACTCCCTGCCAAGAGAATGGAATTGCATTCATGCAAGCAAATGTGCTTCTAATCTATCTCCCTTATGTAGAATACTGTCTTCTTGTGATTAGAAAATGAATTTTACATGCAATGTAACGAGAAGCAAGAAAACCATGAAGTTCTATCCAAGTGCACTGTAGATCTTAGAGTGATAAAAGATTTCCTAAAATATGGTACTTTACATATACTTTTTGATTATTCACATCTGGAACTGATAGTTGATTAATCATTTAGTATTATACTCTTCTTTTCAATCATTGTTACCCTCATCCAATGTTATATGTTCAAGTTGATCAGCACAGTTT
>RJWJ010005013.1:57375-71402 GCA_004363605.1 Indri indri | reverse complement strand
TTTTTTTTTTTTTTTTTTTTGAGACAGAGTCTTGCTCTGTTGCCTGGTCTAGGGTGCAGTGTCATCAGCCTAGCTCACAGCAACCTCAAATTCCTGGGCTCAAGCAATCCTACTTCCTCAGCTTCCTGAATAGCTGGGACTACAGGCATGAGCCACCATGCCCAGCTAATTTTTTCTATATATTTTTAGTTGTCCAGCTAATTTCTTCCTATTTTTAGTAGAGATGGGGGTCTCACTCTTGCTCAGGCTGGTAAAACTTCTTAATAAGACTAATACATTAGAATTTTAAGATAAATATTCTCCCAATCATTAAACTTGAAACAGAATTGGAGGATATTTTCATGAAGTCAGAAAAAATAAAATTATGAAAGGTGAAAAATTATATGATTCGTTTTTGTTTAAATTTTGAACAACTACTCCTCAAGTCAACTGGATCTCCAGAATATGAAGTCCATAAATATATAACATCGTGAGAATCTCTTCTGATTTAAAACCTACCCTCATTTGGATACATAAACATATTCCCTCTTTTGTTTCTGTTAACTTTGGATAACTTGGTCCATTAATATATTTTTAACACAATATCAATTTTGGTTTTCTCACTTGGTAATTATTCATCATCTTATGCAAAAACTGTCTAACTCATCATTCTTGCTTTTATCTGGTTATATTACTTTCATTTCAATAGAAAAGCTAGAATTATCAAATCCCCAACTATTTAGTGACAATTCAACATTTTTAAATATTTAGAATTCACGTTCAGAGCATAGGTTTACTTACAGAGGAAGTTGCTTCTTTATTCAAATTGACATTACCAAGTTAATTTTGAAGGAACAACTAATGAGATTACATGGGATAATTTTTTTTTTTATAAAAGGTCACCACCCTGGGTTACGCCAATACATATTTTTTCTGTAATGATTCTCTTCTTAATGGGTATTTCAGAGTTTAGCTTTGTAGTAAATTACTTGCCTGGGACCCATGATACAGGTCAGTAGTAGCAATATAAATCTAAGAACAGTTACTTTGAGAAAAGCAATAAAATATGTTTCATTTTGTATATTCTGTTTTGTGGTGCAAAAAGCTTGGTATTTATAACTTTGTACAGCTGAACTGGGATACTTTTACATTCTTTCTCAAGTTTAACAGTTTCTTCACTCTTATTCTGAAAAGTTATTTGCCTGAGAAACTATGACTTTATCTACGTTAAGGGTGAGATGGATTTCCTACAGAGAATAAGTGACTAACTTGTGAAGTTTTGCAATAAAAAATTATAGTGATAGCTAACAGTTTTTGATCACTTATACCCAACACATAAATTAACCTAAGGCATTTGTATATATGTACTTATGTTTATTTATTGAATGCATGTAAAGTAGCTACTCTTATTAACCCCATTTTAAAGATGAGGAAACTATGTCACAAAAAGACTCTGTAACTTGCCTAAGGTCCCAGAACTTGGACTAGAACACATGCATTCAGCTCTATGACAAGCTGTAACCATGGCTTAGAACACTTGTAATGACTCAAGATACATAGAACTCAGTCTAATATTCTGGTGCTCATCCATTTGATTCTGTGTTGAGACAGAGGGAGTAATTCCACCATAATAGAATAGTTTTAACCCATAAGAGATGTTTGTGATCCCTAGAGCCTGGAAGCTGTCCCTCTCGGCCTTGTATGTAGGCAGCAAGATAACTCAGAAAATAAAGCTTACTCAACAGCCTTTGATGGTGAAAATGTCAAGGAAAATCCTTGAGTAGCATATAGTTAAAAATTTGTAAGGAAAATTAAACATAATATCCTCTCTTTGGAAATTCCAGAGTATATTTTTACAGAGATGCTATGATGAAATCATTATGATACTTGGAGTCAAACAATCAGAGTTCAGTTATGAAACTGCTACAAACTTGAGTTAGTGTGTGACATGGAGTAATTTGCTAACCTTCTATGAGATTTAGTTTCCTCATCTCTTACACAGGAGATTAAAATAGATTCCAAGGGTCTTTTAGTGTTAAAATTTTCTTATATTATTTAAATTTTTCTTAGCAACTGGAAAGTACCACTTTAATTAGAACACATTTTTAACTTATGATCTATAAATATGATTACACTTGAAACTAGAACACTGCAATTTAATTTACTAAAATTTCGTCAAGACTCATCTAAAATCTAGGGAGAAGTTTGAAATGAAGAGGAACATAGTTTAAAATATATTTTCATTTTGCCCTGGAAAATAATTTTAAAAACTCTTTAAAAATAATAAAGTTGGAACATGATAATGTTCTCATAATTCCTTGAACAGGCAAGTTCTTTAGAGAATCTCTGTCTATGTGAAACTCAATTGCACATTTGAACCATATACAACTCCTCAAATAACATGAAAAATTTTAGATATTTCACAAATCAGTATTTAGGTTTCTATGGCAAACCAAAGAAAAAGCAGTCCAATTGTACATCTGAACAATACGACAAGGCACAATTTACCTTCCTTCTCTCTCTCTTTTTTTTTAAATTTCAGAATATTATGGGGGTACAAACATTTTGGTTACATGTAATGCCTTTGCCTTGCCCAAGCCAGGGCTAGAGGAGTGCCCATCCCCCATACAGTGCACTCCGTCTTCATTAGTTGTGACTTTACCCACCCCCACCCCACCATCTGACTGGCATCCAATGAATATTAATACCAACTGAGCACCTTAGTGTTGATCAGTTAGTACCAATTTGATGGTGAGTACATGTAGTGCTTATTTTTCCATTCTCGTGATACCTCACTTTGGAGGATGGGCTCAGGCTCTATCCAGGATAATATAAGAGGTGCTACAACACAATCACTTTTTGTAGTTGAGTAGTATTCCATAGTATACATATACCACATTTTATTAATCCACTCATGTATTGATGGGCACTTGGGTTGTTTCCACATCTTTACAATTGTGAATTGTGCTGCCATAAACATTTGAGTGCAGATGTCTTTATTATAGAATGCCTTTTTTTCTTTGGGTAGATGCCTAGTAGCAGGATTGCTGGATCAAATGGTATTTCTATTTTTAGCTCTTTGAGGTATCTCCAAATTATTTTCGACAGGAGTTGTACTAATTTGCAGTCCCACCAGCAGTGTAAGGGTGTTCCTATCTCTCCAGATCCCTGCCAGCATTTGTTGTTTTAGGACTTTTTGATAAAAGCCATTCTCACTGGAGTTAGGTGATAGCTCATTGTGGATTTGATTTGCATTTTCCTAATGAATAGAGATGTTGAGCACTTTTTTACATGTTTGCTGGCCATTGTCTGTCTTCTTTTGAAAAGTTTCTGTTCATGTCCTTTGCCCATTTATTGATGGGGTTGTTTGATTTTTGCTTGCTAATTTTCTTAAATTCTGCATAGATACTTGTTATCAGCCCTTTATCAGATGTGTAGAAAGCAAATATTTTCTCCCATTCTGTAGATTGTCTATTGCTCTAATGATAGTTTCCTTGGCTGTGCAGAAGCTTTTTAATTTGATCAGGTCCCATTTATTTATTTTTGTTGCTGCTGTGATTGTTTTGGGGGTCTTCTTCATAAATTCTTTGTGTAGGCCAATGTCTGTAAGAGTTTTCCCAAAATTTTCTTCTAGAATTCTTACAGTTTCACACCTTAAGTTTAAGTCTGTTATCCACTTTCAGTTGATTTTTGTGACAGGTGAGAGGTGGGGATCCAGTTTCAATCTTCTTCATGTAGTTATCCAGTTTTCCCAGCACCACTTATTGAATAGGGATTCTTTTCCCCAGTGTATATTTTTGTCTGCTTTGTTGAAGATTAGATGATAATATGAGGATGGGTTCATGTCTGGGTTCTCAGTCCTGTTCCAAAGGTCTATTATCTCTGTTCTTGTGCCAGTATCATGCTGTTTTGGTTACTATAGCCTTGTAGTAAAGCTTGACATCTGATAGACTGATGCCTCCCAATTTGTTACGTTTGCTTAAGATCGTTTTGGCTATATAAGGTCTTCTCTGGTTCCATACAAAGCATAGAATTATTTTTTTTAGATCTGTAAAGAATGATGATGGTATTTTGATAGGGAATGCATTAATTTTATAGCTCACTTTAGGTATTATGGACATTTTAACAATATTGAGTCTACCAATCCATGAGCATGGTAGATTTTTCCATCTCTTTACCTCTTCTACAATTTCTTTTCTCAGTGTTTCATAGTTCTCCCTATATATGTCTCTCACCTCCTTCATTAAATATATTCCTGAAAGGAGTGGAATTAAGAATAATGGGAAGGAAGAAATTGGAAGCAGCACGTTATAGACAACTCTTTCAAAAAGTTTTACTGTAAACAGAGGGAGAATAAAGGGTACTAGTCAGAAGAGAAAGTGGAGTCAAGACGAAGAGAGAAATTTTTTTAAGATGGAGAAATTATATTGTTGCATGCATTAGCCAGGAGTGATGAGACAGAGAAAGACCAAAAGACAGTAAGAAAGAGAGAGAGAAATTGAATCGTTCATCCATAATACAGCAGAGAAGCCACAGAATATGAGTCAATTGCAGGTAAGAGATTAGATGTGATGGAGGAAATTTAGAAATAATCTTCCATTGCTTCACTTTTCTTAGTGAACTTGAACCAAGGTCATCATCTGATTTTTTCTTGTTATGAATTATTTTTTTTTTGGTTTCAATGTAAATAAGTTACAAATCATAATAGAAAAATGTATACATTTGGAAATCAAAATAAAACCTATCATTTTAAGAAAAGACAATTAGAAAATACTTGGAAATGAATGATTTTTTTTTAAAGCCCCGCATACCAAAACTTGAAGGAGTAGCTCAAATGGCATTTTGAAGGAGATTTGTGGCCTAAAATGTTCATATTAGAAAAAGTAAATGAGGTAAGAATTCAACTTAAAGTAGTCAGAAAAATAACTCCAAAGTCCATGCCAAGAAAGCGGAAGAAAGAAAATAATAAATGTAAGAATGAGAAGGGATAAAATACAAATCAAAGATCTAATAGAGAAGATCAACAAAGCCAAAAGCTGGATCCTAGGAAAAACTAATAAAATTGGCAAAATTCTAGCAAAATCAATAAAGAAGAGAAAGAGCATAAAAAGTATTAAGAGATTATAACTTCAGACAGATCAAAGGTTAAATGGACAGTTAAATAATATATGACAATCAATTTGAAAACTTAGGAGAAATAAAAAATTTCTGGAAAAATACAACTTTTTAATACTAAAAATGAAAGATAACACTTGAATTATTTTATATGAAAATGAATCAATAAAGTCTTTTCTATTAAACAACAACAAAAAAATAGGGCTAGGAGGTTACTGGAACAAAATTCCAATATTATTTGTACTCCTTCAGAAGGTAGTAAAAGGAGACAATACTCCCTAACTTTGATACCAAAATCAGACAAAGAATATGAGAAAGGAAAATTACAGGTCAAATTCACTCATGATATATTTGCAAATATTTGCAACCTGAATACAGTAGAAAATAAAAATGATAATATATAATGAACAAGTTGTATTTAATCCAGAAATGCAAATTGGTTCAACATTAGAAAGGCTATTAATATAATATGTGGCATAAACAGAGTAAATAGAAAATAAATATATAATCATTACAATAGTGACAAAATCCAAAATTGTGCATGATAAAACTCTTAAAAATTAGAAATAAAATGAATTTGAAAGGGTTGCTTCAAAAAAAACTGGCTGTAAAACTGATACCTAAAAGTGATATAATAAAAGCATTTCCATTATTTAAGAGAACAAGAACCACTTCCAGTCAACATTGTACTGGATTTCTCAAAGAAAGAATGAAATATATAAGGATCGAAAAGATATAAACTCCACTGCCTTTATTCATGGAAGGTATCATATACATAACATTTCTGGAAAACGATGTTAATTCTATTTATCATTAGAATTAATAAAAGTTTAACATGATTGCTAAATTTAAAATCAGTTTACCAAAGTCAAATGATTTCCATAAGATTGCATTAAATAGTTTTAAAAGGTTTTTTAAAAAGTCATTTACAATAGCAACTACTATATATATATGAAATATCTAATAAATATATATGAAATTACAAGAATTATTGCAATACACTAAAGATCTTTATTTATAGTATATGTGGAGAGTATATATCATTGACTATAAGACTGAATACTATAAAGATGTCAGCTCTCCCCAAGCTAATCTCTAGATTTAATGCAACTTCATTTAAAATCTAGACCTCTTTTCTAACTTGTTAAATGTAACATTATATAGAAGAACAAATAGCTAAGAAAATCTAAGACACTCCTTTAACAAAAGTCAGGAAAAATAACTTGCCTTACCAGATATCAAGACTTATCATGAAGCTATAATGATTTAAGCAATACATTATGGGTGCAGGAACAGATGGATAGATGACAAGAGCTGAATATCAATGCAATAAACAGATTCACAGATAAATGAATACTTGAAATTATTAACAGCTGGGATTTCACATTAGCAAGAAAAAGAATGACTTTTAAATGGTCTGGAACAATTGGTTATTAATATGAGAGACATGAAATGAGATTTCCACACCACCACAGATAAAATTAAATTTCAATATATCAAAAACTTAAACGTGAAAGGCACAATTTTTAAACTTTTAGAAGAAAATATGTGAGAGTATCTTTATCAATTTCTGACAAACTTAAGTTATTTAGAAAAAGTATAAAAGAATATACTTATCACTTCCTAGTAGGGAAGCTTTCTTAAACAACACAAAAAGTGCAAACCACTGAGGAATAAATAATACATTAGACTACATTAAAATGAACGAACTTTTTTTATGGAAAACCAAATCAAAGACAGTGAAGAGATAAACACAAAGTAGAAAATATTTGCAACAGAATTACAAATCAGTGTCCCTCCCACTGCTCTGAGCAGGTACTTTTGTTGTTGTTTTTATTGCACATAAACACAAGAGGAATGAACTCCAGACAAGGGTACCAGTCCTATTCACCCACCTGCCTATGCTTAATTGCCCATCAAAAGGTCACACAATGTAATGGTTATAAGCACAGATCCTGAAGACAGACTGGGTTTAAATCCCAGCCTGCCACAGCTCAATAAGTGATCTTGGGTAACTCACTTAACTTTTCTGTGCCTCAGTTTCTTCATCTGTGTTATTGAAATTATAAGAATAGTACCTATCTCATGGGGTTGTGATGACCATTGAATAAGTTAATATTCATCTAGTGCTTAGAATAGTGCCTGGTACATATTAAGTTCTACTAACAGCACTTGCACCTTAAATGTGACTAGTCTTTATTGAGATGAGCCAAAGGGTAAAATGTCCACCAAATTGCAAAGATGTAATATGAAAAAAGTGTAAAATATCTCATTAATAATTTTATCATGTTGATTACATCTTGAAATTATAATGTTGTTTGATAATTGGGTTACATAAAATAGATTATTAAAATTTAAAAAAAAGAAATAGTATCCAGAATATACAAAGTATTCCTGAGTTAATTAAAAATAAAACGTGCCAATTGAGTAGAAAAGTATTGGCACTATATATTGATAAGCACTTAATAAAGGAGGTCAATAATCATAGGAAGAGTTGATTAAAGTTAATATAATATATAGGTATATAATATAAAGAAGTGCTCATTAGTAATTAGGGAAATTCCTATTAAAATCAAAAGCAATACCATTGCAAATACACTATCAAAAAGGTAAAAGTTTGAAAGTCTAAAAATACCAAGTATTTGCAGGTAGGTTGGGCAATAGTCTTCTCAAACATTCTTATGCCCTATATCCCAACAGTCCCATTTCCACTCATTTACCCCAGAGAAATCCTGGCACATGTGCACAAGGAGACATGTTCCAGAACGATCACTAAATAAACTCCTTTGCTTTCTCAATAAGAAAGAAAAATAATTCTTTACCTAAATGATATGGTACTAAAAATATATGGGCACACACAATAATAACTTATACAATGAAATATTATTTTTATTACTTACAGCCCGATATTTTATAAGTTGTTTTTAATTTTCTCTGCTGATAAAAAATAAAAATGTGGAGGCTCAAGATATAGCAACTTGTCCCAAATAGTTAAGTAAATTAGTGATTCAACTTATAACCAGAACTATATTTTCATCTTCCCAAGCTCCTTTCTTCAGATCTCACAGTCTTCCAACCAAGTTACTAGTTCTGTAATTATCAGTTCTCTTAATAGGATGTTTTTAAATATCCATGTTCAAAGATGTTGCCTGCTCCATCAACAGTTTTGATTTCATTACTCAGGGTGAAGATAGCATATGTCTTGTGTTTATTAACATATTCTGAATTCTTTTCCTTAAAAACTGAAATAAAACCAACAAGGAAAAACAGATGCTTACATGAGCCAGGCAGTAACCCCAATCTGGCAAAGAGTAACTTTCAGTAGAACTAGTCTTCAGTTTGCCATGTCTGAATAGGAATAGGGAAAAAAGAAAATCAACATTCATTGATTATCTATTATGTACCAGATGTTTTGCTTTCAATACGTTGTTTAATCCTGAGAACACTGAAAGATAGGCATTATCTTATCTGGTTTGCCAAGGAAGAAGAGATGTAGAGAGAGAACTTCTCTAATTCCCAAGAATCCACGTATTAACAGTAAGCAGTAAAGCTGAGAACCCAAGTCATTCTGGTTCAAACCTTATGCTCTTTCCATCGTATTGTGCTGTCAAACACAAGGGCCTCAATTCGAGGGTTTCATTCAAGCCATTTGGGGTTAAGCTTTAAGATCTAAGCTTTAAGCCAAGGCCTAAGGGAGATGAGTATGCAGAATATCTTAGTGGCTTCAGCCTCAAAATATTTCCATAGCCCCCAAAAAGAAGTGGAAAAGTTAACTAAGAAGAGAGTTCCTGTCTGGGAGTGACTGAGGCAAAGGAGGGCTTCCTTGAGCAAAGGCTGTGAGTAGACAGCCCTTAGACAAGATTCTGCTGGAGGACGAAGTTGCACCTTTGAAGACCAGCAGAGAGAGCCCTGGTGGGGCCCTCCCCAGGGGTAAGTGCATCACTGTGGGAAGAATGATTTGCACTATCTGTGCGGTGAGAACAGGTGTCCTGCTACATAGACAGAAATGAGAAGACATGAAGGCAGAAGACCGAGAGGAATAAGATGTCTTAGGGGAGGCCAGTGAAGACTCAGAGGACACAGGTGGACTCTGTCTTCACCCCCATATTACATGAGCTTTTTCTTACTCATGATGCTCTGGAAAGGAAGAGAATAGGAGAAGAGAAGAGAAGGGAGGGAAAGGGAAGAGAAGGGAAGGGAAGGGAAAATTTCACATTGGAAATGAACCAATTTAAATGGTAAATGTTTGAGCAATCTCTAGAAGAGACTGGTTTAAAACCAAAGACTGAAATTCCTTGATGTAATGATAGACTTTAGGTGTCAACTTGACTAGATTAAGGAATACCTACAGAACTGGTAAAGCATTGTTTTGGGGTGTGTCTGTGATGGCATTTGCAGAGAGACTGGAGTGTGCAACTGAGTGGAGTAAGTGGGGAAGATTTGCCCTCAATATTGGGTGGGCATTATCCAATTAGCTGGGGGCCTGGACAAGAACAAAAGCAGAGGAAAAGCAAACTGGTCTCTTTGTCTCCTGGAAACAGGATACACTCTTCTTTCCTTGCCCTTGGACATTAGAACTCCAGGCTGTCCAGCCTTTAGACGCCAGGACTTACACCAGTGGTTCCCTGGATTCTTAGGCCTTCGGGCTTGGAAAGGCCCACACTACCACTACCGGCATCCCAGGGTCTCCAGCTTGCAGATGGCCAGTTGTGGAACTTCTCTGCCTCCATAATTGCATGAGCCAATTCCCCTAATAAATCTCTTTTCACATAACCATATATATATCCTATTGGTTCTGTCTCTCTGGAGAACCCTGACTAACACACTTGACTACAGGTAGGTTTTCTGCTACCAAACACATATGTGGGCACATCAATAAGACGAATTTAGTTTCAAAGAAATAGTTGCATGTGTACACATATGATTTGGGTTTATACATTGAAAACCCATGATGTAAGCATTTTTATGCCCATTTTATTGATGTGGAAATTAGCACTCAGAGAAGTTAGATGCATTTTCCATAGCCATAGCGCAAGTAAATGGCAAAGCAGGTTTATTTGATATTCGTTTGTCCTAAAGCTCATTCACTTTCCACCTCAGTAAGACCTGACTTTTAATAGGAAAATGCTAAAGTAGTGCCCCTGCTTCTAGAGCTCAATATTCTGTGTTGTGGGTCTTATTCTTGTTTATAGCTCCTTATAATTGCTGCAGGGCACCCACACAAGGTACATAATGAGTATAATCACAGCAGCAAGTCTAGTGTTACTGAAATTTCATGCAGGAACAACACATTCCCCACAACTGTTATATTTGATGACTAGTTAGTGAACAAGAACATTTCATTGAAAATGAATGTCAGTCCCATTAAGAGATAATTATTCTCCCCTTCTACTCTGCTCAAGAAAGAACAGAAACTCTCTAGTCAAATGCAGCTTATTTTTTAAGTTAGAGGTTAACACAAAGCACCCTGTTGTAGGTGTCCTTATTTTCACAAAGCTAAATCTCAGCATATAAAAACACAAGCCCGCTACAATGCACACCACCTTCCTCCACAGGGGGTAAAGGCAAACTCCCCAGTCGGGTGTCCGACTCTACTATATTGTGCTATTCCAGTTCCAATTTGGTTCCCAGGACTTGTCCAGCTCCTCTGATGTTTGCCCTCTATGAGGATGGGATGAACGTATGTGGATGAGCTTGCTTTCAGCTCTGTGCCAGGGAGCTAGCAAAGGACAGAGGCAGCTTTTTTGGTTCTGGGTCTGCCACTCTATCCGTCCGCCGCCCCACCACTCTTCTTACCTACCATGACTGCCCCAATCCCATGGGCTGGAGCCTGCTGAGCAGACAGAGCCTTCCTCTCACAGGAGGAATGTGGTCATAAAGAACAATAAAAGTTTTACTAAAAGGGTAACCATACTTTATTTCTGGAAGAATCCATATGACATGTTTCTGTTCTGATTTATACTCGTAGTTATGTTTGTACTCATCAACATCTGCATCCCACTTACTGGTTTCTCCATCATAGTATTTTGGAGAATCAGCTGGAAGAGTTGCCCATGAAACTAAAAACAAATTGTACGTTGTTTCTAACAAATCCTATCCCCTCCCCACGAATGGGTTGAGACATGTGGCGTGCTCCAAACAGGTCGAATATTTTAGTGTCCCTCAACTGAAACCCCTAAATATTTTTCAGCTTTAATGTAGATGTCAGAAAGAGTGCTGTTTTGGAGGAAAGGCTAGAGGAACCAGACTGCTGGTGGTTTGGGGATTAGCAGCGTGTGCTTTCCTGAGCAAGTCGGCTCTCGTTCCAAATTTGCATACATCATCAATGTTATTAACAGGAAGAAAAAGTCTCTGAAAGAACATAGGCAAGGCCAAATTGCTACCACAGAAATTACTAACATCCCTCTTGCTGAGTGATTTCTGTTTCCCTTTCAATGGCAACACCTGTTCCACTCTAATCTTGCTGCCTCTGGGCCAAAATTTTTGAGATGACCAATCACCAAATTGCATATATTTCTTGACAGAATCCAATCCAGAACTGGCCCTTAATTCCCTAACCTCCTTGCAGAACCATCCACCACAGGCCCAAACCTATAAGAAGGCGCTCTTAAGTATTCCCTAATAAGACACTCCTAAAGTTTCCCTGGGTATGATTTCCCTTGCCACATTAAGTTAATAAATTAACTAATAAATAAATTTGTGAATACAGGCATGTTCCTGCTGGTCTTTCATTAGTGAGTCTGACTCTACCTATCTGTCTGAACAGACAACTTAGCAGTCCCTCTAGAATTTTACCTCCTAAGGATCCACTTACCTACCTAAGAGTTTTGTACCAGATCACGTACTCTTTGTGAGAAAAGTTCTAGTAAATATAATTGTCTCTATATCCCTATATTTCTATAAATTAATTTATGATCCTTATAGGTAAGAATCTTGGACAATTTCACAGTTTCCCTAACCCTCAATCTTCTCTCAAATATCCCTCTTCCCCTGTCTCACAGCCATCATGTACAACAACCCATAATAATGAATTTGAGACAAATGGTCTAATGGATCACACACTCATTCCAAAGGACATCGGTAACTCAGGGTTGCCTCTGCAGTTTCACAGCAACATGATGGTGCTAGATTTTCTGCTGACAATCCTTCTACATTCTGCCATGTATTGCAGGTATTAAAAACCTAGAAACCACATTTTTCAGATTACCTCAACAACAGCATTCCTAGCTAGATTGTGCTAATGAGAGGCACTCATGTTCTATTTAGAAGGCAAAAAAAGAGTCAGAAGCAATATTATTTCTTTGTGGCACTGGCAGACAGACACAAGAGCTTTGGCAGATAGTCGATGAAAGGTTTTGAACTGGTCTCAGCCATTCTCGCCTGCTTTAATGCTGCCAGCAGCTGAAATAATCAGTGGCAGTTTTCTACAATTTCTGCAATGTTCTGATTCTCTGGAAGCTTATGGAAGCTTTTCCTGACTTTTGCTCCCTGAGCACTCACAATAATTTTATAAGCAACTATTATCCCATATTAAACCTCATCTTGATCGAAATACCTAGAGTGGTTCTGTTCTCCTGACCCAAAGTTCCTGACTGAAAGAACTGATAAGGTTCAGGCAAAGTCGGGGTCAAGATCTGCTTCTAATGTGCTTTGCAATCTGAAGGCAGTCTCTTTACGTTCTCAGCTTTTTATTGTCTGTAAAACAGAGAGGGTGCAGGGCTGGAGGCAGGGGTTAGACTAGATGACTTCTAAGACCCACCGGAGCGCTAACATTTGATGCTTCCATATCCTAAGTTCTCTTGCTGCATACCTTGGTCAATACTTAAGAGTGCGACACAACGCAGAGGCACTTAAGTCCAACATAGCAACAATAAACACAATCCAGCCCTTTCTTACATCTCACTCAAAGCACTTCAGAGAACTTGCAAGCTCATCTCATCTGGTGGACAGAGAGCATATGTGTGCTGCAAATGGAATCCACAAGTACTGGAAGAGAAAGATTTCATGTCTGTGCTTTAATGTTTTCAGTTGTCAGTGTGTATTTTCCTTTTAGAAAGTTATATTAAACACAACCTTTGTTTCCAGAAGCTCTACCTAAGAATTCCTGAGCCGAACTATTGAAAAAACATTGTTAGATATTAAATAAGTTGCACCTGGCTAGCTCCTGCCAACTAGGGAGGGTAGAACTGTGGGTAAGTTCTGGGTTAAGCTTTGTAAAAATAATGAAGAAGTGAGAAAACTTTGTAGGTGGTCCACAACCACTTTTGGAATTTTTCTGCTCTTGAAAAATAGTCCTAATATTGACTGTAGGTCAATATCTTTTTATTCTTTGGTTATTGGTTTGAAAACTTTTGTTTGATCCCAGTGGAATTTGTCATTGATTTGCTATCCAAGTAATGGCAGAGAGGACTCTTTGTAATGGACTGTGGGAAGGTGCTCTCAGCTAAGCTTCTGCACAAACATCAGCTGCCAACTTGAACACAATGTTTTATATTAATTAGGAAAAAGATTTTACTCCAATCTAAGATGCAAGTAGTGTTGTAGGTAAATTTAGCCTGAAGATAAGACCAGAGTTTTAGAAAGTAAAGGGCTTCCCCAAAGGACCTTGCCCTTTGATGTAGTTGAAAATGTGTCTCAAAACTGGAGTAGTAAAACTCCTTGGAGATATAAGAAGACTTTCCAAGAAGGTTTGTGGCCATGGATAGTTGTAAAGTAAACAAGTTCCAGATCTTTTTTTTTTTTTTTTTTTTTTTTTTTTGAGACAGAGTCTCACTCTCTTGCCTGGGGCGAGTGCCGTGGCATCAGCCTAGCTCACAGCAACCTCAAACTCCTGGGCTCGAGCAATCCTACTGTCTCAGCCTCCCAAGTAGCTGGGACTACAGGCATGTGCCACCATGCCCGGCTAATTTTTTCTATATATATTTTTAGCTGTC